>JAEQML010077590.1:0-12817 GCA_016904865.1 Pissodes strobi | reverse complement strand
CGGCTATATCGGCTTTATAAATTAATTTATGTACCATAAAATTAATTTTAAGCATAAAAGCAATTAAAAATATATTTTGGCAAATGCCTTTCAAATTTATCTCGAGCATTGAGCAGCCAAAGTTGCGTATTATAATAATATCGTTTAAATAGTTTTTTAATTATTTGTAAGATATTATTTTAGCTATTTTTGTGATTAATATACAAGATTAGAATTAAAAAAGTCCGCAGAAAATATCTAGATTACATAGGCGGATAAAGAAAGGCGGTATAGAAGTATTATTATATAGATAAGGGAAACTCGAGCAGTAATATCTACGAGATCGCAAATGGTATGGCCCCTTATGTGATTTTTCAAATAAATTTAAAAAATTTGTGATTTATTTGCGCAGGAGAAAATCAATCCGTCCTATTTATTTTTGTATGATTTGGGATTGAACAAAACAAAGCTATAAGTTAAGTTTTTTATTAATTCTGTTATTGTAAAGAAAGTATAGATTAGTAGTAGAAGTAGTAAAATATCAGTGAATAAATTTCAAGTTGAATGAGAATATTATCATCACGCATATGTATATTATCTACTCTCTAATATCTTTTTGCCGACGAACTTATTGCTCTCAGGTTTTTGTTGTTTCATAAATTACAGGCTTTAAATCTCCAAAGGTAAAAATATAAAGAAGTCAATTTCATATCTGACTTCTAGGAGCTTGATATTCCGAAATTATTGTGGGACAAGCAAGCAATAATATCGTATTGGATGCGCTGAAAAAGCATTATATTTTCATTTAAATTTCTACAACTTTCAAGATCTTGTTGGTATCAAAATTATTGTATTGTTAACAATTGTAAAGTAGTTTCTAGCATTTCCAGGTTATCATGGTTAAAGTTTAAAAAGTAACGGCTTGATAAAGGTACGCGTACACTAATCGTCATCAGACGGACGGGTACGCATCGGACTAATCGGATTTTTTGTGTCCTGCGTTTACTACCAAGGATTATTGGAGTCGGTATCAGCATTTCCCTCCGCAGTTAGAGCTAAGTGCTGTTGAAGAACCAAAAGCCTGCGTGTACTTGTCGGTATTCGCAGTATCAGCATCGGCAGTGTCCGTACGAAAAGGATTTTGATTTCGTCTTCGGAATCCCGTCCGGAAATCCCGTAGTGCGGTCGGTTCGATGCTGATAGGTGAATGCAGTACTGAAACAATTAGGTGAACTAAAAACTCCGATTGGTGCGATGCGTACCGTCCGTCCGATGCTGATTAGTGGACGCGTACCTTCATAGTATATTCCCATATACCTGCACAGACACTAATTTCATACATATACTAGATATCCGCTCAATTATTTAGTATTACCAGTTTCTCAGTAGTCTTGGACAAAGTAGGTAAAGGGAATATGGGTCTGAAATTCGAGACAGCTCCTTTATGAAGGGTTGTTAGAATACTCATCTTTCAAGCTGAAGCGTGAAGATATTTATTTCTCACATTGACTAGGTAATTTGAAAAAAAAAGCATTCGCTACATATAATGAATATAATACAAACTAATTAATAGTGAATTCTTTACAATCAACTTCTCGGCAAATTGCCTGGTCAATATGTGTGGCTAGCCAACGTTAGAAGTAAACACCTTTAAACTCAAGATTTACAATTGCATTAAGCATTTTGCAAATTTCTAAAATAGCCTAGTAATTTTAGAGATTTCACAAAGTTTCAGTGCTTTTGTATAATGCCTAGTGAAATGTGTAAACCAGCGATATGCGTTATACAAAGAAAAACATATTTATTCGGTCAGGCTTAACTTTTTGACAAGGCGCTTTTAGTATTTAAATTTTAGATTTGGATAACAATTAGTCAACTGTTCGCCAATGATGTCATGACAACGATTCTAAAATAACTCTTAATATTATCATTTTGTTGTCTGGGGCTTTACTTATGGTCAAATTATATGAATCTTAATGAACGTTTTCACATCAAAATTGAAGAAATTATCTTAAAGCATAATCAGTTACTATATAACATTAGCAAACAATAAACAAAAATTGTTTATACATTAAAGTATAAAGTTCCAACCACCTTAAAAGCGAAATTTTTGAAGTTTATGAACTTTAAGACGTATAAAAATACCTAGTTTAGTAGGCAATCTAGCTTTGGCAATATTAATAAATCTTACACCCTACACGAACACCCAATGTATGGTATAATGTGTTAAGGCGGAAAAGTTCAAAATTTTTAGCTAAAATTTAAAATAAAAATATGCTCTCTAAAAGGTGCATTTGGAGAGACAGTATATGGCATCGATAGAAGAATGTTTGTGCTATTTTTAAAATTATTAGGTCACCTTTTTATAAACCCATTTACTGTTTTATTTTTCTGGTAATTTACTCTTGAAACAGTATTGTTTTTTTTTAAATTATTATATTGAAATAAAGACCCTGCGGATTTCAACAATTTTAGTTTTAATTAATTCATCCAAACGTAGTAGTTGAAATCAGAAGAAACCGGGAGAAACCCGAATAATAACTGCTTACTTTACCCACAATGAAAACAATTAATGAATTGCTAGAATAATATCTAATTAAAAAATCATAAATAATTAAATCATTAAAATGTAATAAGTTGCAAATAATTAAATAATCAATTGTAATTATACGCAAATGGGAAAACAGTTGGTTTTATGAGTTGTCGATAGTTCTGATGAATAAACAGACCCTTAAAAATAGATGTTTGCTGCATGCCTTGCAGTTTATTAACTCCCTATTGCAATGTTGTCAGAATTTAAGGTGAACTCGTCAATGCTATATATTGACAATATTTTTCTTTGGTCAATTTGTATGTCAATATGTGGTGCCTTTAGATAAAGTCTGAATATTCTTTTCCCACGTAAAGAAAAAAACTAAGAAACATTGAGGGGGTTTACTGACCTAATAGGACCTAAAAGACAATAATTAGTTGAAATTGTATTATAAGTACACATCGACAAAAATTCAGAGATATAAGGCACTAAAATTGATATATTTGCAGAATAAGAAATATTACATACTTGTAACATTGACAAAAACTGTTTCTCGTCGGAAGAGTGCCAAGCATTCATTATAGAGATTGGTCAGAAATACGTTAATTCGCCTGATTGGTTTTAATACATGATGGGTAATCTCACATTATATTCAGAATTTGACACATTAAATCTGTATTTCTCCACACAGTAGATATTGTGCATGATAATATACAGATATTTAGTTATTTATTCAGTGTGAGTTCGTATCGGTTCATAAAAACTCTACAAATCTATTAGTTTGTTGATTTAGATGAAATAGTAGTTATACCTTTGCTATTTAAGTTACAATACTAAACAGATTTTCACATCATCTTGTCCTAAACAACATATTAATAAACACCAACGGAAACCCTCCAAAAATATAAGAAAGCGACCCCATTTTATGGTCCTGATTTTAAATCGTTCCAAATGAAAAAATCCCCTAAAGGTCATGAATTAGGGAATCCAAGCGCCAACTACGATGAAGCTTCGTCATGCATTAACTAAATCCGACGACGCCTTCTAGAAACTTTCATTATTGAAGGCTATCGAACATAGGAAAATGAAAATAGAGACAGATTAAATTCCAACTCAACTGTCGTGAAACATCATAATGGTATTTCTAGATAAGTTTGCCGATAAACAGTATATTATTATTATGAAAATCACATGTGAGAAAAAAATCCAGATATCGCTACTATTTTTTCTTGCGTGAAACGGCCAAATCCGCTAAATTAAAAGGCTTTAGAACTTCCAGAAAGTTATATGGTAGGTATATGTTCAGAAGGAGTGCTATTTTCCAAAGGCTTGTCTAATTTTCGTTAAGTTCTGCTTCCTTTATACTGTAGCTTCAAATAAGTATATTATTATAAAATTGTAGTATTTGCTTTAGCCTCACTTTTCTTGTTCATAGGTTCATTCAACGAAATTGGGATTAAATGTCATAAAAGTAATATAACAAAAGCACGGATATCAAATGTGCAGCCAACACATATTTCAATCCTCTGTATAAATTTTTTAAGGATGACACATGTATTTAATGGTGGAAATACTTTTGCCGGATTTAACACCTTATTATGTGTTTTAACTTAAACTTTCAGGCTCAAAATTGGCCATAGTCACCTCCTGAAGATTGTTTACATACCTAACAAAGACCTAATATTGTCTGGTTACTACAGTTATGCACTATAGCCTGACAACACAATACATGTTTTTAGTATTCTGTGCACATTGATTATTGTACATTCACGACTGCAATTACCAAACTTTACGACAGCATGCCATTTAAAGCCTACATTATGACTAACCATTATAAATTAGCGAAGTTTACAACAAGTTTTAGACCATTTTAATTACTCATTAAAAGAGAAATAATACATATGTCCATTTATAACTGAATAGGAGAATGGAGTAAATAGAGTATAATAGGTTTGTTTTTCTATTTAATCGAATAAGTTTTGAAACAAAAATGCTTTTCCTGCTACGTATAATTAGAATAACTTCTCTCTTAGCTGAAAGTTTGCTTGTTTATTAGTCCGTCACTTACGCACAGGCTATTGCCACAGCTTGTATGTATAAGCTGTGCTATTGCTGTCGTTCAATTTAAATTTCAAAGAATGCCAACTGTTAATATGGTTTTCTGATATTGCAAAAAGAGATTGAATGATGAATAAAAGTCGAAAAAGTCTTAATAGGAAACACCTTTCATGTACTTATGGCAGCACTTCGTCTATTTCATTTTTACTTGCATCAGATATTTAGTTCTATATATCCTGTATGAAAAGGCCGAAGTTGGTAATAGTTCATGTTTATAACTATAACTATTTAGATGTTGTTGTTATGTCTTCTATTAAAAATTTTTCAGTTTGTCACATTTAAATTTCGTTCGTTTGGAAGATGGCTTATTTTTATTTTAAATTGCTTTTTATGCATAAGGAATAGAACAGCATGTTTTATAAATGGATACGTACCAGATGAAATTCAATTAATTTTATTAGAATTAAGAGTTATATTCAATAAATTAAATCCATGAGCAACTATTTAGATATACACGTTGTCTCTAAAATGTTTGTACAAAATCTGACTACATATTCCTGAGGTCAAAATAAGCCGCATTTAGCCCGAAATTGCTCCGTTTCCGAGAACCAGGGTTGTAAAATTAAAAAATTAAAATCGATTTTCTTTAAATTCATGAAAATTTATAACGTGTTACTTTAAAAATTGGTACCTCGAGGGTTTTTTTTGGGATGCGAAACCCGAATATGAACACCTTTTCACTGTGGCCGTTAGAGGGCGCTTCACACTGCACTTCTGGTGGTTTAAAATAGCCATAACCTTTTTCTCAGTATGGTTTTTTACTTTTTTTGTTAAGTAAATAATTTTCTGAACATTTTTGGGCAAAAAAGGGGACCCTTATTAAAATCGGCTAAAATAAGTCGTATTCAAAAGGTATAAGATCTTTTGCCTCCGAATCTCGATCAACCATTGGGCTTTTGTCGATTCATTACCGAACAAAGACAACAGAATGTGAATTTTGCTAAGCAAATTTTATTTACCGGCGAAGCATGTTACAAGAAGTGGTGGAATCAACTTACATAACGAACATGTTTATGGTGATAAAAATCCGCCTGCCACGAAAGTAACTCATTATCAACATGAGTTTTGGTTTAATGTGTGGGCACGAATCATTGGCAATTTTATTATCCGCTATAACTAAATGGTGTGGATTATTTAGAACATTTACAAAATACGCTGCGATATTTATTAGACGATTTGCCATTACAACTTCAACGAGTTATGTGTTTTATGCATGACGGTGCTCTACCACGTTTTACTTTAAATGTCCGCAATTATTTGCATCAACGGTATCCAAACAGATGGATCGGTAGAGGAAATGACGCTCCTGTAAACTGGCCACCACGCTCACCGGATATGACTCCGTTAGATTATTTTATATGGAGGTCTTTAAAAACGATAATATACTCCATACCAATTAATAATAATGAGCAATTGTGGGAGAAGAACAATTACTAAAGGTTTATGATAATTAAATTTACTCTTAATTGTTCGTCATTGAATTAAAAAAAAAATCCATTTCCAAATTTTTCCTGCAACACTTACTCTAAGTATTATATTTCGCTTATATTTTTTATTTAATTTTTGGCAGTAACTAATATAAAAATTGCAAACATTTTTAAGTAGCTATTTTATAAATAAATGGAACATTGCATATTATCAAAATCGCGAATCCGTAGGAGAAGGGATTTTGTCGGTTCCAATATGCACCAATGTTTTTTTTTTTTGAAGAAAATAGCTACGAAATCTTTTTAAATTTTTCTCGAGCAGGAAACATTTTGCACGTGTTATATTTTGATTGAGTATTTCCCAAGTAGACGATAAAACTCAGCATAAACTATGGAAAAGACTTTATACATGGTATTGATCGAAGGTTATCATGGATAATTTTTGGGTATAAAATGTACAGTTAAATATTTTACTTCTTTAAAATATATAGCTGGGATTATAGGAAAGCACAGTAATAATGCATACTCATTTTTCCAATTGATTATTCGTAGGAAAATCGTCCAACTGTGATTTGTGTGATCTTTCATTTACATTAGTTGACATAATCTCGATGATGTTGTTTATTCTCATAGAAGATTTATTTTGCTGAATTTGTATATGCATATTTATCGAATCAAGCAACATGCTTACCTAATTCATCCCTACTCATCATCGAACACGAACAGTATTTATGCCAGCTCCTATTTATAATAGCTCTGATGTAGATTATATCCATAGAACATATCTGTTGCTGAAATTGTATATGTACTTATATCGAAGCAAGGAAAATGCTTAAATCAGCCCTTGAATCTGATTAATATTTTTCGATATAACTTAAGGGGAATCAAGAGCAATTTCTTGCAAACAGTTTTAGTTTTGCCACTCCGGAAAAGGTTGCAATCTGTATTATTGTTATCATTTTATCGTTGACACAAATCCTCAAATCATTTCAATACAATTACTTCGAGAATAGTATGGGTTACCTATCCATTCCTTCATCATATTATTTTTCGATTACGTTTTTGGCATCCAAAAATCGGCTAATGCCCTACGTTCATTTTCATAAATTTGTTGTTATATTCATGTTATTATATGTATCGAATAATGGGGTGCTCGCAACCAACAGGTCAGACCCTAAATCTCGCACCCTCACTAGTAATTTTGATGTCATTCATTCTTTCATTATCCTCTTTCACCCATCTGTTATTAATCTGACGTCCATTTTCGTATTACCATGCCTCATTCAGGCATATAAATGCCATATTTTCACCATATTTGGCATATAAATGCCATATTCTCACCATAATTGAAAAAATGCAAATATTTTGACTTAATATATAATTTTCATGTTAGAAACACACCTGAATCAATATGATTCAAAAACCTATACAGAATGCTCCCAAATATCATAAAGATATTTCAGAATATGATTTTTGTTAAGTTTAAGCAAAAAGTTCCCAACAAGCATATATCCTAAGATGATTGGTTGGTCATTAGAGACTTTTTAAGCCCCTTATTTTTACTACCTTAAACGTTAAACGTTATACAGAGCATGCGCAGTAGCTCAAACATAACCGATTACACTATTAACCGATAACGTGTTACCTTATTAGACGGAGGTTAAACATAACACTAATAAGCGATAAAGTTAATACAGTGTTGCCCAATATAGACAACTTGTATAGGTAATTATCCAATTGTTATTAAAATATGTACTAATTAGATAAAAAATGCATAGCTGGTGGTTGTAGTATACAAATATTTTCGTTTTGTCTCTGCTTTTTGTTAATTATGTTGTAAAATAGATTTCAAAAATAATTATTGGCAACGTTGAATGTTGAGGATTAACCTTACTTACCTATGATTCGTTGCATATACGTATATGAATTATATGATTCGTTGTTTGTTGTTTTTAAATTTTAATTTATAATTAGGTAAAGCAGAGACAACTGTCTGATTAGTGATTAGGTATCTATTGTATAATTTTGTTGAATACTGAGGACAGGTGCAATGGAGGCTCTAAAGAAAAAATCGGTCTTGGGACTGCAACATCATGCACGGAATTGTGAAATATATCATTAATAATGATCAAATCGTGATTTACACCTTCAAGATCGCGTCTTCTAATTACATTTTCAATAATTTCTTCCATCATAAATAAATATTTAATAAAATCAGGTTATGGTTGTATCAATTATCAATGACATATCAAGCATATGTCATTGTTGTAAATACAAGTAAAGTAAACACCGATGAAGGGAAGGGTTAAGGTAAGGGAGAAGAAAAAGAAGTGGCCTAAAAACTAATATTTGACACACGCAAATAAGGTACTGCATTACCATCAATAACGTTTAATGTGATATAACGTGACGTTTTCCACAGGTGGCTTAAAATCTCTCTATTAATGGAGTTATTTGGCTTTTCGGCTTTATATTTTTTATTTTTAGGTTTTATATATTTTGTGGGCATTTAGATTCGGTATAAGAGCTAATATTACCAATAATTAAACTAATAGAAAAAGTGATTGGATTTAAGGGTACCACCTCTTTGAACTACCCCTAACATTTATTGGCTGCTCTGTCATTCACTTATAAAGTATAAAATAAATTTTATATAGTTAGGTTTTTCTTTTTATTTTCATTGTCTGTTTCTATTTGTGTTTTTATATGTTTTGTACTATAACTCTAACTTTGTCTACAAATTGTAAAATTTTTTGACAATAAAGCATCTATAGGTATATATCTAGTGGTCTTACTCCTTTGTATTAATTTGTAGGCTGTCCATTGAAGCTTTTTAAAGTAATATTATCCAATACCGAATCTGACCTAAATCTGTTAAAATATCTAAGCTTTTTTTTATCTGCATAAAAGTAATTTCACCTTGCGTGGCAATTTACAAGGTGATACTTTTTGAGGGGTTGCTGATTATTTTCCATACAATAGCACCAATTAAAATCTATTCAATGGTTCAAGTATTAGGAATATTTTTATGGACGTACACTTTGTGTCAAATTTAAATTAGGTAGTACCTTGATCAATTGTGTGACAAGAAAAAAAACTAAGCAAACGAAATTGAATTCAACATCGTTAGCATTTTGTTAGAAGAATAGGTAATCGCTACAGGATAAAAAAAATAATAAAGTCAAATTTGAAAACAACAAAGCAAGAAAGATATTTTTTTACTCTATCAGACTATAGAAAGCTATGCGCGATCTTTGATATACTTAACAAATATGTCAATCCAGGTTTTTGCGCAAGTGCTGCTTCGGATTCAGTTCATTAATCTTGCTTTGCTGCTTATATGTTCTGGGTACGACTTGCATTATAACGATTTAGTCTGTGTAACATCTCATGGGTCAACAAAGGAGGTATTAATATGTTCAGTAGTTTTTCTACTGAAAATTATCATGACTATTTTATGAAGATTTATCTTCCACGCCAGCTGTGAAATGTAATCTATTTTTTCATACTTACCTTTTATTATACATTGTAAGACACAACATACATAACATGTGATCTACATTTTGACCAAAACATGAGGAAAAGTGTCTTCCATGATTTCACCCTACAGCATAGAAGTTATCGCGTCAAAAAGTAACGTCAATCAAATCCAGTTTTATATTTGGAAAATCGATTTCTAAAAACGGATTAGTGGGACTGATATAAACCCCTAGGAAAACTGTTTAAGATAGCTTTTCAAACAGATAGCCTAAAAGTAATGGGAAAAGTTGAGTTTCAAAATATACCGTAATGTAGAAATTACGGTGCGGATTCGATTTAAAGTGCACCGGTGTTTATTTTATTCTTTTAAAAATAAAACGATTCGCAATTTCTAGCTTAAATATAGAACCTGATCAAATGATAGCTTGCACCTATAAAAATTATATTAAGCTGACCTTTTCCGCCTTCAACTTGTTCGTGTATCTTCTTTTGGTTATGCCTTTTCTACTTGCTAATAATGGATGTGATCTGATCATGCTTCTGCTTCCCTTTGCCTGTTCACACCTATCACCAAATATCTTAAGATAACATTAATCGGTTTGAGACTCCAATGAATAATGGTTTTGAACAGGGATTTTTTGTGAGTTGACCGCAGTACGAGTAACTAGTCCCGACGAGAAAATATTTAAATCTTCATACAAAATATTTAAATATTAGAAATTTTAATTCATTGAAACTTCTGAAAGGAATGTCAAAGCAGCTAATAATGAACTATTTCGAGAACTGTGTAAATTATATAGAGAATCAAAATTTTAATGGTCACAAATAAATTTAGGACCTCGTAACTTCTCGTAATCTGGTAAGCGTAATAAGGAAATACCCTCGGTGATGAGATTTAACAACAATGAGACAACCAATCCCTTGGATATAAATAATTTATTTGCATTTTATTTTAAGGGCCTTTCTAGAATTTAATACGAAATCTCTCATATCCCTTGCTTTTGATGGATAATCAATCAGTGTCGAGGGGAACTTTTCCAGATGTACGGAAGTTGCCAAGTGTTGTTCCCATTTAAAAGTAGCCAGAAGAACTTAGTTTCAAATTATCGTCCCTTCAGTAAAGTAAAGTAAAGTATATTTCGCTTCTGGGCATTACATACATATAAACAAATGCTTAGTAGTTTTAACGAACATAAATATGATGTACAAACAACATAACAAAGTACAGATATACAAAAATACAAAGGGCGACCAGGCCGCCCATAAATACATTCCATTCCAAAAAGGTAGTGCCTATATATATTTTATTTGAAAAAATCTTCAACGGAATAAAAACATTTCTCAACAAGAAAAGATCTCAGTTTCCCTTTGAATGTTGCCGAGTTGTCCATTTCGTCTAAGCTCTTATGGTAGGGCAAGGCTCTGTTGTAAACTTTAAGTCCTATATACCGAGGGCTTTGTTGACCAATGCCTAGTCTTGAGTAAGAAATCTGAAAAAGCTTCTTACTTCGTGTGTATTGTTCGTAGAGTTCAGATCGTCTGGTCCACATGTCTATATTATTTCTTGCGTATAACAAAAGTGAATATAGATATAGTGATGGGAACGTTAATATATGCAGTTATTTGAACAAACCAACGCAAGAGTCGCGGTTGCCCACTCGGCTCATATATCTTATAGCTCTTTTTTGAGCCACAAATACGCGGTCCGAGCACGAGCACGAGCCCCAAGGAATAATGCCGTAGGCCATAACCGATTGAAATAACCCGAAATAGACGAGTAAACCTGTATATTTACCGAACTGCTTGAAAGGATAGTTTACACACATTTTTTAAGCAGCATTGACTCATTCCAAATCAGTTCATCGAAAGTAATCTTCTGGGGCACTCAGAATATTTAAAAAAAAATCGATAATCTTGTCCAGATTGATGCAATAGACACTGATTTCGGCAAAGCCTTTGGCAAAATTAACCATGCAATATTGATAAATAACCTAGGGGCTCTTGGTGTTGAGAGCACCTTCTTGAAATAGAGTCATATCTAAAAGATGGGAAGTTTGATGTGCACATAAGTGATGTTCATTTCGAAATATTCTCGGCAAACTCAAGAGTTCCTCAGGGTTCTCACTGGGAACCCGTGTTCTTTATAATTTATATAAATGATATTGTTCAGTTTTTCCATCACTTCAAGCTTATGCTTTATGCAGATGACCCGAAAATGTATTGGCCTGTAGAATCAGATTTACACACACTGGCAATCTAAAAAAAGTCAAAATCGAGTGAAGGGTTCAAGAGAAAATTGAAGTCAAACTTAGTGTAAATTTTGCCCGTTCCCCTAATTATGCCGGTGTGTGTAGATTGGGAGTATATACAGTGATATGTTGTAAAGAACTACACCCTTAAAAGTGTCATGAAGGTTCGGGACCTCGACATTATATTTGAGGATAAACATCTCTTTAAGATGCATATAAACTGTTTGTTTCAAGGGCGCTAACACCTTTAAAATGTTAGGTTTTATTGATAGACAAGCTAAATATTTAAAGAACGCGAAATCGTGTCTTAAATTTTACTTTTGCTTACAGCTAGTTGAAGTTGTGCATAATATGTAGTCCCATTTACTTCATTTGCAGGAACAGAATTGAAAGTGTACACAATAGACTTTATTTGTCTGATAAACGGAATCTGAATTTTGAATGTTAATGACCTAAGAAATCATTTTGGTTTACTAACTCTTGAAAGAAGCTGAAAGCTTTCGGACATTATGTTTTTAAATATAATTCTCAATAATAAAGTAAATTCTTCGGACATACATTGATTAATAACTTTTAACATTTTAAAACAGAGTTCTCAGTTTTCGTCTGTATATCCAATGATGATATTAAATAATAATTATTATTATTCAGATTTGAATCTGGATTTCTTTTTTATTCTCAAACGACATTATGACGTATGTTGAGGGGCGCATAACTACTATGAGAAATTTATACTTGATCATTGAATTATGTTTTTCCGCTGTTTTAAAAATATGTGTTATCTAAGGATATAAGTGGATGCCGCATTGTCTTTTACCGCCTTATATTCTAAATTAATAAATAAAAAATAAATTAAACTAAGCATAAGCTGACGTTGCTAGTATTTTTAACTAGCCAATTATTATTCGCACATGTTTTTGACCCAACCTCTGTTTTTTTTTTTTTTAATCTAAGGCTTATATTCTGTTATTTTTTGTATGTTCGGCACACACACAAAAGGAAAATCCTAAACCACTCAACGAGCGATGTGC
>MU196470.1:0-11297 GCA_016904865.1 Pissodes strobi | reverse complement strand
ATAATAATAATAATAATAATAATAATAATAATAATAATAATAATAATTCTTTATTTGCCAACAAAATGATAAATCACAAAGCAACGTCATCAAGTAGGTGGCTAGTATAGTTGCCTATTTGTACAATATCAAACTTTATATGTAGATATATAATACAATGCACACATTTATATATAAAATAATATTTCAACAAAAAAAAACATGACAAAACTTATCCAGGTAAAATATAAATAAAATTTAAAAATCAATACACAAACATGAACATGACAAAAGCTATTTCACAAAGTTAAAATTATAAAAGCATTTCTCTTTAAGAAAAGCTATTGCTTCTCTCCTAAACACAGCAACACTGTTCAAGTTTTTTATATTATTAGGCAACATGTGATAAGCTTTCAAAGCTCTATATGATGGGCCATTGTGAAAAAATGATGTATGATGCAAGGGTACTGCAAGATTCATTCCACCTCTCGTCTCCATGACCATCCCCTGAGAATAGCCGTCAATATTTCTACTAAAATACTCAGGATGTCTCTTGACAAACATTACCAGAGACAAGAAATGCAAAGAAGGAGCAGTTAACACCGCGAGAAGGGCAAAATATGGTCTACAACTCTCCCTTGGATGAATACCGAAAAAGCATCTGACAATTCGCTTTTGTGCCCTAAACGCCTCTGGTGCCGTTGTAGATGAACCCCAAAAAAGCACACTGTAGCACATTATTGACTGGACACATGAAAGGTAATATATTCGAAGTGTGTCATGAGAAACAACATCCCGCAATCTTCTTATAAGAGCACAGCTACTATTGATTTTAGAAATAATGTGTTTGCAGTGGGGTCCCCAGCCAAGTTGGGCATCCAGGTACACACCCAGAAACCTCACCTCAGCAGATTGTGGAATTGATCCATTCAACCTTGCAAACAATGACAAATTCTGTTTCTGTATGGAAAAATGGATTAAATCAGTTTTGTCAGCATTTAATTTTAAATCACTATTATTACACCAAGTTTGCATTGCAACAGCCATCAACGTACAGGACTCGGAAAGGCCCCCAATAGATGAATCTGACAGCATGACAGATGTGTCATCCGGATACTGACAGACAAATCCACC
This sequence comes from Pissodes strobi, assembly GCA_016904865.1. Lineage (NCBI taxonomy): Eukaryota > Metazoa > Arthropoda > Insecta > Coleoptera > Curculionidae > Pissodes > Pissodes strobi. The sequence continues at coordinate 10,184 of MU196470.1, read as the reverse complement.
AGGAAGGCCATCCGAAAGTCCATTCACATAGAGCAGGAACAGCAGAGGCCTCAGGATGGAGCCGTGAGGAACACCCTGGGTCATATGTGCCGCATCCGAAAAATGAGACATTCCGCCGTGCGCCACACACACACCACCTGCTCTCTTCCAGTGAGATATGATTTTAATAAAGCTAGGCAGTTACCTCTAATATCATATGAGCATAGCCTGTCCATAAGGAGCTGATGATTTATGGTGTCGAAAGCCTTTGACAAATCAAAGTACAACCCAGCAATCTTTTGCTTATTATCGAGCTGTTCTGTGATAAACTTGACAGCATTAAAAATGGCCAGCTCAGTTGACTATTTGGGTACAAATCCATATTGATGATCAACTAGTGTATTTTGTGTGTTTATGAAATTAATTATTCGATTGTAAATTGCTTTCTCAAAGACCTTCGACACTGATGGTAGTAGCGAAATTGGTCTCTAGTTTTCCAGTAACTGTGGACTAATTTTTTTTGGTATTGGTATGACTTTGGCTAGTTTTAGCACGGAAGGAAAAACGCCGGTTGAAAAACATTTATTAACGATTTCAGACAAAGGTGTGGATATTAACTGAGCTACATATTTTAAAATTTTGATGGGCACTTCATCTATACCAGCTGAAAATTTATTAGGTAAATTCATGATTATTTTAAAGATTTCCTTTGGTTCAGTGGGATTTAAAAATATAGATGGATAAGCAAAACTGTCTGAAATGGATATATTTGTCCGAGTATTTGTCTGGTTATGATTCGAAAGATTAAACTTTTTACTAAATATTTCAGCTAATTTATTGGGACCTTCAATTATATGATCATTAATGGTTAGGGTTAGGTTCTTATTTGTTTTGGTACGATTACTAAGTTTATTAAAGTTTTAGATTTGTTTCTAGAATTTAATATATTGCTATCATTTATTGAATTTCTATGTTCTGATATGTATGCTCTATAATGTTTCCTTTCTTCTTTATATTGTAAAAGTACCTGCTGACTATTTGTCTGTTTATACCATACATAAAGGTATTTGATGTATTTTGCATAATCTTTTATTTCTCTACTGACCCAGCTTCTATTTTCCGGCCTAATTCCAGAAGCTTCCATGGGAAAACTTCTGTCAAACCAAAAGAAAATGGCATTTGCAAAACTTGTATACATCTGGGCAACACCCACACTGTTATGGATATCTTGCCATTTCTCAGTATTTATGTAATTTATAAAATTTGAAATATTTTTATCAGTGAAAAATCTGTTTCTTATGAAAACAGGTTTTGAATGACCCTCTTCCATTTCCAATGTGAGTAGTTGACCATAGTGATCTGATATTCCTGACGCGTATACTTTACAAGCAAGATCATCCACAGGAAAGTTGGAAAACACATTGTCCACTCGAGATGCGCTGGTACTTGTTACTCTTGTCATTTCATTCACATGTTGCAACAAACCATATGCCTTAAATAGCTCTGTTATGCTAAAAACTGAGTCAGAATTAGTACTAAAATCAACATTAAAGTCACCACAAATAACTATAAACCTTTTTGGAGAATACACGTTATCCAAAATGTCACTGAGTTTAGAAAGAAAACCATCTATATTGCCACTCGGAGACCTTGAATTTAGTTGTATTTGGGTTATACAAAATTCACAGTCCTTTTCTATTGGCAAAATATTGCAATTGATAGATTGCCCCGACATTTTATTGGTAAAGATGGCTGTCCCACCCCCACGAAATTCTTTTCGGGAAGAAAAAGCTTGAAGGGCGAAACTTTCCAGACAAACCTGCTCTATTCCATTTTCCTGAAGCCAGTGTTCAGTAGCACAGAAAACAGTTGGTTTTAAATTAGTAAGTAAAACTTCTAGTTCAAGAATTTTATTATTTATGCTTTGAAGATTTTGATGAAATAGTGTGATAGAAGCTTTTTTGGGAATTAATGTGTGTTTATTCTTAAATTCTGGCGCTTGTCTAAAAAATTGCGCCCCAGAGAAAAAGCAAACCTTTGGAAATATACGCCTGTTGGCCAAAAGGATTCCCCATAAACAGAGTCTATTAGGCCAGGATGCACACCAACCATAAAGCAATTAAACCTAGCATTTTCATTTTTTGTTCGGCATTGCTTTACCTCGATATCTTCTGGTTTAAGGCTAGCTTTTTCGCAAATGTAATTCATAACAACTTGACCAGATATTGTGTTTTTTATCTTTGAGATGAAAAGCCATACTTTCTTGCTTCGGTGATTTATCGGCTTCAAATTCGCCGAACTGACTATTGGTACCAATCTTCCTCTGCTGCTTATTCTTTTTCAGAAGATCACTCCAATTTTTTGTTAACCTTCTTGTTTGTTTTTATTTTCATTTTCGGTAGTGTCTGCTGAAGAACGGTTCCAACCTCTTTTCTTTTGGGTCCGGTAATTCTCGTCCTCTCTCTTTTCGTTTTCTTCTTCTCGCTCGTTCGCTGCCGTCACCACAGTGGCGTAGCCGGCCGTGTAATTTACGTTTGCTTTTCGGGTAGTCGCATTCGTTTCGATAGTCGGTGTAGGTTCGGGTTCGAGTAGGAGTAACTCCGGGCGTTTATTGCTCCCCTTTGCTGATACGTTCTGCGATGTTGTAGACATTTCCATTTGAGGTTTGTTATTGTTTACCTTTTTTTCAAGTGTCGAGATTTTTTCCAGGATTGAACTCTCCATAGTTTCCATCCTATTATGAATTTCAGCAAATAATTCACAGGAACTTTTGCCTTCTAGTTCTGCGATTTTCTTCCTCAAGGTATCTATTTCTTCATCTTTTTTTGAGAGAGCTTTGTTTATGGCCGCACCATTTGAGCATAAAATTAATGATTTGCTACCACTTGCCACTTGTAGCCCGGTCACTCTTAGTGCACAGGAATGGTGAAGCACTTAACTCCGTTTTTTTCGACCTTCGATATACAGTATTTGCATTTTTTACTGTCAGGAATTGGCAAACCATCTTCTGCCAGTCAGGAATGTGATGGACTCTTCGTCAAGAAGCCTGATGAATTTCGAATATACTCCATCCGGCCCTGGAGCCTTTCCTTCCCTTAGAGTATTAATGGCAGCTCTAACTTCCTCTCTCATAATATCAGGTCAGGACTCAGCCTGAATGGGGGGTGAGTCTCCTCTCTCAGCAAAAAGCAACTGTTCTATATACTTCTTCCAAATTTCTTTAATATCTTCCTTATCCACAATCAACTCTCCTGCATCATTTACAAGTTTTCCCACATTTTTTTTTGAACTTTCCTGTAACTTCTCTCACCTTCCTATGTACATTAAACTCATCGAATCTGCTTTGCAAAACTTCTATTTCTTGGCATTTCTCATCCAATTCTTTTTGTTTGATCTCTCTCATTTTCCTCTGTATGTCCCTTTGTATGCTTTTGTATATTGGGGAACTGTTATTTTGTTTTCTCCGTTCTTCCATGAGTAACAAAATTTCTTCTATCGTCCATGATTTATGTTTCGCTCCATCATTCTTCAGGTACCTATCTTTGACATTAGTTCTTGTTTCAGCAAGTATCATTATTTGTTCTTCTGTGTTATCAGTCTCCTCCGCAATCAGTCTGCATTTGTCGTTGATGTCCTTCTTTACTTGGTTCCTTACTGTGTCGTTCTTAAGTTTCCTAAGATTATATTTTGGTTGTTTTGTTTTATGTATATTCTTAAATTTTGTCCTATATTCTCCGACAAGTCTGCACCCGGGTATGTTTTCACGTTTGTGAAGCTGTTTCTATATCTTCGATTTATTAAGATATAATATATCTGGTTTCGGATGATATGGTCTTTTCCGTCGTAGAGCGATGCCGAATCTGAGCTATTCTCCTGCATGCGAATCAAGGCGTGGCGTCACGAGATAAAACATTTCGTGACAATATGTATTTTATTCAACGTTCGAAATCAGTTCGAAAAATTGTGAGATATGAACCGATGAGGCTTAGCATGCGCTCTTACAAACGAGAAACGTGCAACAAAATTTTAAAATCTGACGAAACTCTGACCAATACTGCACATCCTGCACTGTTCTATACGAGAAACGTACAACAACATCCTAGAATCTGAAAAAACGGTGATATTTGGTAACTCTTAAGTTTCACTTTTAACATTTAATTTGAAAATTATTTGTTTTCTGCCTCAAACTTTCAATGAATAATAAAATGTTTACATCGCCGCATTCCCAGATGCCTGAGTTGCTAAAGCGTTCCCAAAACAAAATTAAAAATTCTCTCATATTCGCAATTGAGAATAAAAATTCCTTTAATAACATTTTTGCTTGTAGGTTGAGATCTTACGATACTTCGCAACATCAATATAAAATATAAAACAAAATAATGTAAGTTATTTTCTCTCTAAATTCACGTTGCTTCAATATACTAGGATCGTGTATTTGATTCTTGACGAAAATTGCGAATCTAGTTTTTTGTGATCTGAAGAATGCCGAGTTTCATAAGAATTTGTATAGCTGATCACTGTTGAGATCGTATCAATCCTTGTTTTGTTGCTTGCCATCATTGATTGAAGAAAGAAGCATATTAAGTTTTAGAATGGACAGCGAAGTGACTGATCTGACTTGTCCGGTCATTTTAACTTCTAATATTTGCCTTGGTTGAGAACCGAGGCCATTCACGAGGTAAAGAAAAAATATAGGTTAGGCTCCAAATGCCAAGAAGATCAAAGGTGTTTTGGCACTTTTGCAGGCTCAGTATGGAGAGAACTGGCGAGAGTTGGAAAATTTGAAATTTTATACTACTGTTGAACTATCCACAGGGGAATCTCCGGAAGATGATTTGGTGTGTGAGGCAATAGAAGAAAGATAAGATATTGTCTGATTTAACTATGCCTGATTAAGCTAATCCATATTTAAATCTTCACAGTTTTGAATGTTTATTACAGTTTTAGTTTGTTTCCTTGCTTTTAATTTGCATAAGGTATCATTTGGTAGAAACGCATTTTTTATATTTTTAAATAAAGTTCGAAAACATACCTAATACTTTTATTATTAATTTATTAATGAAAGTATATTTGGCTTATTTATTTCAACAATTAAGCCCTGAGGCAACGGCACGTAATTTCAAAACCGGCCATCTACAACTTGTTTTAATCATTTTTAGGTATAGGTATACGAAACTCATTGTTTAGTTATTAGTAATATGTCAATCTATCATAAAATTGACTTGATTAAAGAGTACTATCGAGTACAGAAAGGATTTTGTCTGTGGTTAGTACCTGCGAGAGAGGTTTGGAGACGGCAGTCGAAAAGGTGACGGAAGCAGTTGCTACAGCATACCATGACAACTACCTAGAAAAGACTTGGATACAAGGGAGTAACACAGTCTGGTGGAACGATAAGCTTAATAAGCTCCGGGAGACCGTCAGAAGGCTGATCAAAAAGGCCAAGAAGACAAATGAATGGGATCTATATAGGGTAGTCTTTACGGAATACAACAAAGAAATCCACAAGGCCAAAAGAGTTTCATGGAGGATATTTTGCGAAAGGGTGAACGAGATCCCCGCCTGTGCAAAGATACACAAGGTGCTAGCAAATGGAAACTTTACAAACCGAGTCGAACTCCTGAAAGGAGAAGACAACGAACACACAAAAACATGCTAGGAGAGTCTAAAGCTTCTAATTAATGCCCACTTTCCAGCGTCAATTCAGATGACGGAAACCATATTGCTCGAAGAGCTTCCAAAAAGAAGGCCAACGAAGCAAGATTGGAGGCTGGCTGCCGACATCATAGCGCCGATGAGCAGTCATCTAATTTCAACCGTACAAATCACCGGGGTTAGATGAGATGTACCCAGTACGTCTACAAAGAGAACAGAATAGTTTGGTCCCATCTCTCTGCAGGATCGTCAGAGGGTATAGCTTGAGGATTCATACATACAAAATGGCAACAGGTGAAGGTTATATACTTGCAGAAGGTAGGCAGAATACCGGACCAGACACCAAAGTCATTCAGACCCATCAGCCTATGCTGAAAACCCTTCTAAATTCCAACCCGCTAAGCAACTGTCAACATGCATAATAAGCGGCAAAATCTACGGACTTAGCCCTGAGCGATTGAAGTAAGATGCTATCGAAATCCATAGAGGATAAAGAAATAGCACTAGCCACTTTTCTCGATATAGAAGGCGCCTTCAACGACGCGTCACCAGATTCCATCGGAAGAACCCCAGGAACCATCCGTCAATGGATCGAGGCCAGCCTATAAATTTGACTATCGTATCCACCTATGGCGAGGCAACACTTAAAACAGCAGAGAATGTCTGCAAGGAGGACGGTCTAATCCAAAAACTTCGGTCGGAAGACTTTCACTGCCTAGGCTACGCAGATGACTTGACGATTGTGGTGCGAGGAAAGTTCACGTGCACCATATCGGAAAGAAGCCAAAGAGCCCTTAAAATCGTGGACTCCTGGTGTAGAGGAGAACAAATGTCAGTTAATCCACATAAAACAACAGTGGTGGCATTCACTAAAAAGGAGAGATTTAACAGGGCTAAAGCAAATGAGGCTAGCTGGAGAAGCTATACACTTCTCCGAAGACGCCAAATACCTGGGAGTGATCTTTGACCAAAAACTTACATGGAACACGCACATCCAAAAAGTGGCGCTAAAAGCCACAATGGCTCTAGAATTATGTAGAAGAATGTGTGGAAAGAACTGGGGATTGAACCCGAAAATTACTCTATGGTTATACACAAGGGTGGTCAGACTCGTGATAACATATGGAAGAATCGCCTGGTGAACGAATACCAGGCAGGTAGAGGCGATGAGAAGGCTAAATGGAGTACAGAGACTAGCGTGCCTCTGTGTTACCGGAGTCATGAACACAACGCCAACAGCAGCGATGGACGTATTATTAAATCTACCCCTACTCCATGTTCTTATACAAGGCGAAGCCAATTTAGTCTGTTACAGACTAACACAAGGCCAAACACCACTAATAAGAGAACACGACACCGAAAACAATAAACTATACTGCGAGATTGAGGAGGATAAAATCCTAGGCATGCCCTCAGTCCGCTCCACTCCGCAGTACAGCTTTGAAAACACATTTTCAACAGAAATACTACCAAGAGACCTATAGACAAAAGGCCCACGCATAAGGGCAGACATAGTCTGGTATGCAGACGGCTTGAAAACCGACCAAGGAATAGGAGCCGGAATCTACGAACCAAGGACAGAGACCAAAATCTCGATACCTATGGGCACACCCGCCACAGTATTTCAGACGGAAATTAAGCTATCATCCTCTGCATAGAGGAAATAGTCAGCGCAACAAGATAGTCGTTATCTACTCCGATAGCCAAGCAGCAATCAAAACTGTATCTTCCAATATAGTAACATCAAAGTTAGTATTGAACTGTATAAATCTGTTGAACGAAATGGGAAGGCTTAATAGAAAAGTGACCTTGGCGTAGGGCCAGGACACGAAGGCCATGGAGGCTACGAGATTGCAGACGCATTAGCTCGAGTAGGCTCGTCCCAGCCACTAACAGGATCAGAACCATTTTGCGGAGTCGCAAGGCCCATAGCCAAGACTTCCATTCAAAAAAGGATAGAAGAAGCGTCCCAGAGGTGGTGGTTTAATCTACCGGGACATAGACATGCCAAAGATTTCATCAGCAAACTTTCGGCAAACTTGATAAGTTATAATCGGAAGTCAATAAGAATCATAGTGGGACTACTCAGAGGGCAATGCCGACTAAGGAGACATATGAGTCTGATAGGCCTGGCGGATGAAATCCTATGTAGGTTTTGTCAGGAAGGGGAGGAGTCGGCAAAACATATTCTCTGCCACTGTGAAGGACTTTCGAGGTTGCGCTTCGAAACTGCGAGGACAACCAATCCAGAAGCGTTAAGCTACACCATGGAGCCACTTTCGAGACAGATCAAGAAGACACGATTGGACATAATACTCTAAGTACAATGAGGGTTGCAATGGATCTTACAGGTCACAGTGACATCCGCCTCCTCCACACATATATTTATATATCTAGTACCTGCGAAGAAAGGGCCGATACCTATCAAAATCAATTTACTAAACACTTGACAGATTTTTAAACATCTAGCAGCATACTGCAGGGGAATGCGATTTAACATCTTATGCTCCAGTTTTCCGGAAAGTCCGGTTTGCAGGCTAGTTCATTGTACGTAGCCTGGTCTTTCTAATCTAAACTACCTGTTCCATGATTTATGAAAGCATATGTCTCGTTCCCGGACCCTTGTTATTTTTTAACGCATACTAGATCCAGTTCATCTAATGTAAATTCAACAAAACTAGTATTAACATCATAGACAACTATCACAGTACAATGGGAGTACTTACAATGGGAAATAAGTGATACGTAATTTTTTCTTCTTTGAATAAGGTTAAGGTTGGTTTGGGCGGGAATCAGGCCAATCTTTTAACAACCAGTTTATAACCATCTCGTTATATATTATGATTTACCGTCTCACGTTACTTGTTTGAGGTTCCTGATAATATCATGCTTTGTTTAAATTTCTCCCTTAACTGATGCCTTTGGTCTGGTAAGTCTCTCTTGGCACATTTCGAGTAGGCACTTCGTTGTAGACTATTATTTTTTTTTTGTTATTTAAGAACCTTTTATAGTGTACGATACGTAGTAGCTGACCATATTAATCAAATTGTTAAAGAAATTTGATTGATATCATTGATTGTAGTTTCATAATGATATTTATCAAGCATAGGATTGTAATTTTTTAGTATCTAATTGAAATTAAACTACATTTTTTCACATTTATTTTTATGAGTTAGACTAGCTCCCCTTTCCCCTATGTTATATATATTCGACCAGTATTTGTCTATTTGTCAACATTATTATTAATTCCTTTAATAATAGTAATTAACACCTTTCGTGTAAGAAATCAAAAAATTGAATGAGATTTGGCAACATGTTTATATCTCGTTCTGTTTTGGAAGCTGTACGAGTGCCAAAGTCTAATTTTTTCTCAAATAAATAAATTAAAAGAAATTCCCAGAGTTCTTCGTAAGAGCAATTAAGGTTGTTAATTAGATCAAGATTTTTCTTTAGATCGGGCACAAATTGTCTTAAATTAGGGCCAGTACCTACATTTGACAGCAGTCTATTTCTAATAGTGAAATGAAATGAGCATGAATCACTGATAATTTGGTGTCATATCTTTCTTTCAACAAGTAGATTGCAACGTCAAAGTTATCATTCGTTGCGAGTAAGCTTTCAATGATTTTTAAAGGTTCGTCTCTCAAAAATTACTTTAAGTACATACATTTCTGAATGTCGCTTATTGAGTTATTATCTGCGAGTAATGTATCATTTGAATAAAAGAGTTCCATTCAGAAATTTTACCATTAAAGGGATTGATTTTGATCTCTGGTAACGTTGGCGAAGGGGGAGGGGCCTCTGCTGCGTTACACATTGAGAATTTGGAACAACTTGGGTGGGTGGAGTTCTTCTCAATGCATTCTTGTATCTGAACTAATAATTCATCGCAAGTCTGCTCCACTTTCTCACGACTTTCAGTGTCAAGTGTGTTATCAGCATACATTCAATAGAGTATTGAATTTGCTGAAGGCAATTTCTAATCTACTGTGCTTTAAAACAAAATGTTTGTCATTAGTTTTATTGTCTGCATTTTCTTGCATCCAATTACTTATCTGTGTGATTTTACCTTTGACACTAGTTCGCTGTGCTTTCAATTGTTCGTAAGTCATTGTGAAATATTTTTTAAACGCACAGTACTAAAAATATACAAATATCAATATAAATGCAATAAGATCAACACAATATCAAGTACAGAAATAATCAGTGCATATATAACAATATACCAATGAGGAAATAAACACAGTACACAAGTTTTTATTAACAGTCAATTACAGAGTTTCGTAAAACTTACCACGAAAGTCTTTCACTTTTGGAGCAGCCCCGGTATGCAGCAGAGTACTGCGAGGTGGTGCGACAATAATTTACAGTAAATAATAATAATATGTATGGAAATAGCATAGACAAATAAATCAAATTAATTTAAATACAAACCTTTTACTACAAGTTTAAATTCAATGTTAATTCTTATCCGGCTCGAAGGACCAAATTTATGGTCGGTAAGAACAAATTAATTTTTAATTTATTCTAACCACAAAGGTGGGGGTAGC
>JAEQML010077587.1:0-12818 GCA_016904865.1 Pissodes strobi | reverse complement strand
CCTTGTTTCCCTTGGTCACGCCATAACTTGAGAACGACTTTACCAATTTCATTCATCTTTTTTTATCAGTATTTCTAATACATCGTAGAAGGTTCTTACGGAAAGAAAAATGAAGAAAATTGCACAGAAAATTGGATAATTTCAGAAAACTTTGCGACTATTTTAACTTTGCGTGTTTGACAGTTCGCGCGTCTGATAAATGAATAATGAATTTAGCCGACAGCTGTTCTACGAATTTTTAAAAAATTGACAGATGTCTGCTACATTGACACTCATAGTGGTTTGACAGTTCGCGCTACTTAAATGTCTTTTAACATAATATGCACCGGTATTCGCGTCTACCTACAGCAACTTTGAGCCTTCACGCACGCGGACGTGCTAATTCATATATATTTCACAGTTGTTTTTTCTTAATTTTGGCTGCTGCCAAATGCGCAAGGCCGAAGTTCGAAAATTTGCTGTAGGTAATTTATCAATCAAAAAATTCATTTATTCTTTCACACTGCACAGTCGATGCGATCGTAATGTTTATCCAGTTTTCAGTTTGTTCAGTGAGTTTTTTGAGAAGTATTTGTTCATCGCAGTTAGTTCACCGCAATCTCGCCTTATATTAAAAGTTTAATTTAATATCGATTTTTGGTAAGTTTTGATAGACTAACACGTGGTATACATGGTTATACAAGAAAAATAAGGGAGTCAATTCTGGAAAAACGTTTTTAATAACATTGATATTGGTAACGATTCAATCGCAAAATGGAATTGCACTTGCACTTGCTTCATCAGGTGTTGCAGCTACATTGTTGGAAGGCGGTCGAACAGCTCATTCAGCACTCAAGTTGCCGTTGAACATGCAAGCTATTGAAACTCCAACTTGCAACGGAGGAATTCTGCGATGGTCAAAGTGTTGCAGCAAAGCAAATTGATCGTTTGAGATGAATGCACGATGCCACACAAAAAATCTTTGGAGGCATTAAACCGCACGATGCAAGATTTAATAATCGTCCAAAACCGGTTTGGTGGTGCGATGATTCTATTGGCAGGTGATTTTCCACAAACATTGCCAGTGATTCCACAATCAACGCCAGTAGACGAACTAAATGCATGTTTGAAGTCGTTAATTATTTGGAACTGTCAAAACCCTTAAATTAAATATGAACATGCGAGTCGAATTGCAGAACGACTGATCTGGAGAAGTTTTTTCCAAACAATTGCGCGACATTGGTAATGGCAAAATTCCCGTTGACACATCGTCTGGGTACATTACATTCCCTTCAAATGTTTGTCACTTTACTGAATCAAAGACGGAACTCATCGAGATGGTGTTCCCAAACATTGCTCAAAATTACAAAAATCATGTTTGGTTGAGCGAACGTGTTATATTGGCTGCAAGAAACGTTGATGTCAACGAAATAAATTTTCAGATTCAAAATATAACAGCTGGCGAATTGATGACATACAAATCGGTTGATTCCATTATTAACCAAGATAATGTCAACTATCGAACGGAATTTGTAAATTTGCTGGAATTGCCCGGATTACCACCTCATAACCTGCAATTAAAAGTCAGCCACATCTTTGTAATGACACCCGGCTTGCGGCGAAGAAATTTCTGAAAAACGTCATCGAAGCCACAATTTTGAAAGGGAAGTATAAAGTTGAAGATGTTTTGATTCGATGCATCCCTATTGTAACGGAAACCCCTATTTACATACTTAGTTTTAGTATATATTATGTCATTGTATTAATTTCGTTTATAGAACATAGTTACAATTTGTATTAGGTATATTGTTATAACATCATTTCATTATTTTCTAAATTGTTGTCCACATATACTTATAACACTCAGTAGATAACATTTTGGTTTGTTTTGTCTACATAAAAACTAATAATTTCTTTGGAAGGCATAGGTGATTCGTATCACTGCGTGTTTAGCTTATGTAACCCGATCCGGGCGATAAAAACGTATATTTACGGTTTTTGTTAGATCATTATTTTTGACCCGAGAGTTAGTCAGTTGAAATAAAGCTAGTAATAGAACACGACCGCTGTTTAATTTCACTTTGCCGTTACACTATGATTCCGAACGACATACCATTCGACTTTAAACGGTTACAATTTCCAGTGCGGCTTGCATTTGCAATTTCAATAAATAAATCTCAAGGGCAGTAGTCGTTAAGTGTTTGTGGCATCAATCTTGAAAATCCATGTTTTTCACATGGCCAATTTTATGTCGCCTGTTCCCGTGTCGGAAAACCATCAAAATTATTTATTTACGCGCCAGAAAAGAAAACTAACAATGTTGTGTATCAAAAAGCACTACAATAAACAATATGTTTTTGAAATATATATTTTTTTATTATTTATTCCAGTTCGAATTGAATATTCATAGCTAAGACAGAACAACGTCTGTCGGGTCAGCTAGTTTATTATAACAATGTCAACACAGACTACTAAAGTAGATCCCCTTCTACAAGGAAACCAACTCCAATTAAATAATAAAGGATTTCAATAGGAGAAGTTGATAGTCATATTTAGACCTGCAAACGTCAGTTTTGGCATAAAAATGTCAAAAACGGTTAGACTTAGGTATAGAATATTGTATATAAAATCTATCTGATATTTTCCGAGGAATTCAAAAATGCCTTAATATACAGGGTATTTTATTTAAAATAAGGAGGTTGATACTTGTACCACAAAAATACGAACACCCTGTATATATATATAAAAAAATATATATTTTAAAAGCTTAAGTAAATCCAAACAACTTTTGTATTAAACTTTTTTGGCACTCCCTGTAGATTCTGAAATAAGGTGTCATCCCATAATAAACGGGCCACCCTGGACATCCGGAATATTTTCCAAAATTGGTTGGCGGTCTTTATTTTTCTACATTAAATCCCTGAATAGCTATTTATGATACAAGTGTGAAAAGTGCATGTTTAAGGCACGGGTATGAAAATTCATACAAGTGCCTTAAACGACCTTTTCACACGCATCATACAACTTTTAAATTTATTAATTTTTCTACGTGCCTGTGAAAATTAGTTATATTTAAATTTTTATGAATTTATAAAATATCAAGTACCTGATGGATTGTCATGGTGATAGGATGTTATTTAAAAAAAAATAATTAATTATTTTTTTTGTGTCAGTCAACTTGACAAGCTATAATTCGTACAAATTGTGATGCAATATCGATATATTTGTGGCTGTAAAGTTAATAATGAGCCATTCAGGCCTCGAGAATATTGACACTGTTTCGTCCGATGTAGAAGAATCTGCGAGATAAGCAAGAGATTCACTTTTACCTACGCGGTCAAGAGTCCAGTATGAAAATGCATATAAACGTTTTGAAGAATGGTGCGGTGAGCAGAAAGTGAGGCATCCCTCCGAGAATGTTTTATTGGCGTACTTCCAGCAGAAGTCGAAGGAACAAAAGTCATTGTCACTTTGGAGCCAATATTCAATGTTGAGGACTATGTTGTCCAAAGAGAAAAATATCGACAAAAGCAGGTACAATAATTTAATTTCGTTTTTGAAGAGGCAATCGGAAGGGTAAAAGGCCAAAAAATCAAAAGTATTTTCCAAAGAGAATGTCGAACATTTTTTAACCAATGCCAACGATCAAGACTTTTTGCTTATGTAGGTTGCGCTAATCATCGGAATTGCAGGGGGGTGTAGAAGAGACGAGCTATGTCGAATGGCCGTTGAAGACGTTGCAAAAAGGTGACATTTACTTGATTACTATACCCCATACTAAAACAAAACATACCCGAGAATTTGTCGTTAACTGTGGTTGCATCAAAGGGATCAATTTAATGGTAAAATTCACAGTCCTTCACAAAGATGCAACCGGGAGGGACATTGAAAATGCCGAAGCAGAATGCAACGCTTAGTAAATTTGAGATCTGAGAAAACTCATAATTGTGTGGAAATATATAGTTGATAGAAGTTTGGGTGAGATCAGGTTAGATTACGTAAGTTTAGTTTACCAAAATATACCAAATAAATGTATATTACTTCAACTCTCGTTCTTTTTTACAATTTAAAATGTAAAGTGTGGTTGTAAAAAGCAAAAGACCATTTGCATTCGATTCGTCTCATATTCCTTGATCTAACGAAATGAAACACGACTAGTCTGTCGTGAGAAACTAAAAGTCACCCTCACTCACCCTTAACACAATCTAATGTAAAAAATTACTTTTAGCAGATTACGCAAGTTTAGTTTACCAAAATATACCACACAAATGCATATTACTTCAAGTTTCGTTCGTTTTTACAACTTAAAACATTAGTGGTGGTTGTAAAAACTGAATTCGATTCGTCTCTCTATCTCCGATCTAACGCGGTTAGTTTCACTTAGTATCAAATTATTTTACTCATTCGAGTCGGTTCCAGTACGTTATAATCAATTTTAATAGATTTGGTTAGTTTTGGTTAGTCGTCTAATCAATTTTCGGTTAGTTTCTCTTAGTCGCCACTTTTTTTACCTATTTGAGCCGGTTCCGTTACGTTATAATCAATTTTAATAGATTTGGTTACTTTTGGTTAGTCGTCCAATCAACTTTCTGATAGTTTCCCTTAGTCTTAACTTATTTTAGTCATTTGAACCGGTTCCGATACGTTTTAATTAATTTTATTGGATTTGGTTAGTTTGGGTTAGTCGTTCAATCAACTTTCGGTTAATTTCACTTAGTCTCAAATTATTTTATTTTCATTCATTTGAGTCGGTTCCGATCCGTTATTATCAATTTTAATAGATTTGGTTACTTTTGGTTAGTCGTCTAATCACCTTTCGGTTAATTTCACTTAGTATCAGCTTATTTTAGTCATTTGAACCGGTTACGATACGTTATAATCAATTTTAATAGATAGGATTATTTTTGGCTAGTCGTCGAATCAACTTTCGGTTAGTTTCCCTTAGTCTTAACTTATTTTAGTCATTTGAACCGGTTCCGATACGTTATAATCAATTTTAACGGATTTGGTTAGTTTTGGTTGGTCGTTCAATTAACTTTCGCTTAAGGCGCGTTTTCACGGGTCGATCTGAGTTGAACGATTTGGGTCGATTATTGAATCGAAAGAAAATTGAATATGTAAACCACCTTTCTGCTTGGCCGTTCGACGGAGTGAGTCGATTCGACGGAAGTAGAAAGGCTGTCTACTTTTGGCCGGCGATTGCCGCCGTATCGATGTCGAACGGCTGGAATGGAATGTGTAAACTTCTCGTCGTACAGATTTGTATCGTTTCTTCAAATTATTCTAATAGTTTTTTTTTCTAAAAGGTCTACAAAATGTGCATTATCCATTCTTAGATGATTCCTATAAGCCTCTGGAACTTTCACAATCAACGAGAATTATTCTCGAAGCAGACTTTGTGATGCACCATGGGTATTTCGTCTTAAAATCCACGTTCGTGTACCAACACCTTCGTTTATTTCTCTTCTTTTTTTAATTTTGCCATTATTTCATCTCGAATTGAACAACAAGTTAATTGCACACCTACATCAATAATTTGACGTGACGCCATTTTCTCCTACAATTATTCAACATGCATCGCCTACCGTGTAAACCTTTTTGCTTTCAACACAGGTCGAACTATGGTCGAACGACCCAAATCGTTCAACTCAGATCGACCCGTGAAAACGCGCCATAAGTTTCACTTAGTCTCAAATTATTTTAGTCATTTGAGTCGGTTCCGATAAGTTATAGTCAATTTTAATAGATTTGGTTAGTCGTCTAATCAACTTTCGGTTAATTTCACTTAGTATCAAATTATTTTCGTTATTTGGACCGGTTGCGATTCGTTAAAATCAATTTTAATGGATTAGGTTATTTTTGGTTTGTCGTCGAATCAACTTTCGGTTAGTTTCACTTAGTCTCAACTTATTTTAGTTATTTGAGTCGGTTCGGATAAGTTAAAATCAATTTTAATAGATTTGGTTAGGTTTGGTTAGTCGTATAATCAACTTTCGGTTAGTTCCACTTAGTCTCAACTTATTTTACTTATTTGAGCCGGGTCCGATACGTTATAATCAATTTTCATAGATTTGATTTGTTCTGGTTAGTCGTCCAATCAACTTTCGGTTAGTTTCCCATAGTCTTAACTTATTGTAGGCATTTGAACCGGTTCCGATACGTTGTAATCAATTTTAATGAATTTGGTTAGTTTTGGTTAGTCGTCAATCAACCACCGGTTAGTTTCACTTAGTCTCAAATTAATTTACTTATTTGAGCCGGTTCCGGTATGTTGTAACCAATTTCAATAGATTTGGTTAGTCGTTCAATCAACTTTCGGTTAATTTCACTTAGTCTCAACTTATTTTACCTATCTAAGCCGGTTTTGATACACTATAATCAGTTTTAATATATTTGTTTAGATTTGGTTAATCGTCCAATCACCTTTCGGTTAGTTTCACTTAGTCTCAACTTATTTTATTCATCTGAACCGGTTCGAAGGCGTTATAATTAACTTTAATAGATTTGGTTAATTTTGGTTAGTCGTCCAATCAAGTTTCGGTTACTTTCACTCAATCTCAACTTAATTTAGTCATTTGAACCGTTTCCGATACGTTATAAACAATTTGAATAGATTGGGTTAGTTTTAGTTAGTCGTCAATTCAAATTTTGGTTAGTTTCACTTAATATCAACTTATTTTAGTAATTTGAACCGGTTACTATACGTTATAATCAATTTTAATAGATTTGGTTATTTTTTGTTAATCGTCGAATAAACTTTCGGTTAGTTTCACTTAGTCTCAACTTATTTTACTTATTTGAGCTGGTTCCGATACGTTATAATCAATTTTAATAAACTTGGTTAGTTTTGGTTTGTCTGCTAATCAACTTTCGGTTAGATTCGCTTAATATCAACTTATTTTAGTCATTTGAACCTGTTACGATTCGTTATAATCAATTTTAATAGATTTGGTTAGTCTTGGTTAATCGTCGAATCAACTTTCGAGTAGTTACACTTAGTCTCAACTTATTTTAGTCATTTGAGTCAGTTGCGATACGCTATAATCAATTTTAATAAATTTGGTTAGTATTGTGTAATCGTCAAATCAAGTTACAGTTAGTTTCACTTAGTCGGAACTTATTTTACTTATTTGAGCCGGTTCCGATACGTTATAATCAGTTTTACTAGATTTGATGAGTTTTGGTTAGTCCTCTAATCAACTTTCGGTTAGTTTCACTTAGTCTCAACTTATTTTAGTCATTTCACAGCTGGTTCTGATACATTATAATCAATTTTAATAGATTTGGTTAATTTTGGTTAGTCGTCTAATCAACTTGCGGTTAGTTTCCCCTTCCTAGATCTGTGGTTATTTTCACTTAGTCCCAACCTATTTTAGTCATTTGAGTCGGTTCCGATATCTTATAATCAAGTTTAATAAATTTGGTTAGTTGTCTAATCAACTTCCGGTAAGTTTGACATAGTTTCAAGGTATTAATGAGTTTTATTAGATTTGGTTAGTTTTGGATAGTCGTCTAATCAACTTTCGGTTATTTTCACTTAGTCTCAATTTATTTTCCTAATTTTTTTTCCGGGTTCCGATACGTTATAATCAGTTATGCATAAACCGTGTCGTGACGTTCACTAAAATTTTCCGTGTCGTGATGCGACTTTGGAAACTCACTGTCAAGAAACCAAAGTATTCATCTGAACCGGCTCCGATACGTTATAGTCAAATATAACGTTTCTGGTTAGTTTTCGTTAGTCGCCAAAATTCGGTTCGTTTTGGTTAGTTTTAACTTACTTTAATTTGTGTAACCTATTTCGATACATTTTAGCCCGTTTTGGTGCTTTTGGTTACTTTTGATTAGTTTTGGTTAGTCATTCAATCAACTTTCCGATATGTTATAACCAATTTTAATGCTTTTGGTAAATTTTGGTTAGCCGCCAAAATTCGGTTAATTTGGGTTATTTTTAACTTACTATAATATTTTTAATCTGTTTCGATACGTTTTAGCCATATTTGGTGCTTTTGGTTAGTTTAGGTTAGATTGGGTTAGGTTGAGTTAGATAGTCGTTGTGGGTAGTCGTTCAATCAATATTCAGTTAATTTCAGTTAGTTTTAATTTTAGTCATTTCGATCGGCGCCGATACGTTATAATCGAATTTAATGTTTTTGGGTAGTTTTGGTTAGTCGCCAAAATTTGGTTCGTTTTGGTTAGTTTTAACTCACTTTAATCTGTTCCGATACGTTTTAGCCTTTTTTGGAGCTTTTGGTTACTTTCGGTTAATCATTGAATCAACCTTCGGTTAGTTTCAGTCAGTTCCAATATATTTTAGTTCAAATTAATTTGAACTGGATCCGATAGGTTATAACCAATTTTAATTTTTATGGTTAGTTTTAGTTAACCGCCAAATTTCGGTTACTTTGAGTTAGTTTTAACTTACTTTTATTTTTTTAATTTGTTCCGATTCATTTTAACCCTTTTTTGCTTTTGGTTACTTTTAGTTAGTTTGGGTTAGTCGTTCAATCAACTTTTGGTTAGCTTCAGTTAGCCTTAATTTATTTTTGTCATTTGAACCGATTCGGTCCTCAGAAACAGACTAACACGATCTCTCACGTATATTACGTGATGTGCCAAATGTAGCATGCACTTTTTCGTGATTTGATACCCCATAATAGGAAAACAAAAACATTTTCAATGTTAATAATTCGATAATATTACCGCCTACGTCCCGCGGGCATTACCGACAATCGATTTGTTTTTCAATACAGAAAAAGTATTCCCATTAAATTACCCGTCGAGATAAACACTTTTGGAGCTATTCCGAAAATTATAGCTAGTTTCCTCGGATTGCCTGAACCATCTAGCTACACAGGACATTGCTTCAGAAGATCATCTGCGTCGCTTTTAGCGGATTCCGGAGCAGATATTTTGACACTCAAATGTCACGCTGCGGTTGTAAGTCTGCAACTATGGCCGAGGTATATGTGGAGAACTCCTTGAAAAATAAGCGAAAAACAGCGTTGAAGATATTAGAAGAAGAAGAGGTTGCCATTACACAGCCAGTCAAAGAAGCTGCAACTGAGGATATGTTGATCAACAGTTCCATTTCTAATCAACAATTTCCATCGGGGAAAAGTTTAGAGGACTGTAAAAAAAAAAGAAAACACTGGAAATAATTTTCAAGTTCATACCTCTACCGCTAGGGGGCGCAATAGCTATGGTCGGGTAGAAAAATGCATTATACTCAAAAATGTTTTATTATAAGTTGATAAAAGAATACCATCACTGTAATCCTCGTGAAATTCTGCATCTTTTTTGTTCATCACTTTTGATTGTAGGGCATGAAATAAGGGCGGGGGGGAAGGGAGAAGTCTGACTGATTGAAATGCCTATAACCTTAGTTTGACTCAACATATTTGAGCAAACTAGGTCTCGTTTGAGAGAGAAAACCTTGCTTATTAAGAACAAGATATACCCATGACAAATTGATATTTGCTGTTCCCGCTAGGGGGCGCCAATTCAGGAGTTCATGGTTTTTTTAATTTTTCTCCGAAATTTCAAATATAATGATACCATTATTTTAACAGAAAGAGAAAGTAAATCAAATTTGCAGGAAAAAACCTCTAAACCGCATATCGATAACTTCACGCGTTCAGGAGTTATTGCCAGAAGAGCATTTTTTAACAATGCATGCATTGGAAAACAAATTATTTTTCGAATTTTTATGGTCAAGCATGCCATGACTAAAGTAAAAAATGTTTTATTAACAAAAATAATCAAAACAACCATGAAAATAACATTAATGATACTATAATAATAACATAATAGGAAATAAGTGTACATTGTGACTTAGGACTGCTCCAATATTTTAAGAAATTTGGTACAACAATTGAACGAAGCTTATCTCAGGTACCCAGTTTTACTATAATAGTTATCGTGATCTTTCTCCTAAATTAAAATATCAGCCAAAAATTTGGAAATATGAATAGAATTCTGACGAATTTCGGATTCGGTAATTCACACGTATGTTTTTATACTTTTTCATATTTAATAGGCCGTAGAAACGAAAAACAAATTTCTTTGAAAGAAACGTCAAATTTTTTCCACTCTTTGCACAGCGATTACGCGATACTGGCAGTTTTCTTCTTCCTAAAGTCTGTAGGCGTGGCAATGGAAGAACTGAACACAATTTATTAATGTCCTGGCATACATAGAGTATAATAGGCAGATAGGAACTAGGGCATTATCTTCAAACTTGGGTGTCGCACGAACTACTGTTCGTAATATTTTAAAAGACTACATTAATTATCCTTCTTCTTCAACTGCCAGCGGCTGAAATCGAAGCGACAATTTTCTCCACCCAACAAAGATTGAAACAATGTGTGCAACATGGTGGGAGGCAATTTGAACACATGAGACATTAAATTGAAATGTTTTTTTCGAATTCGGTCCTTTAAATGATTGTTTAATAATTATTTTTGATAATATATATTTTTTTATAATAGCCATGGCATGCTTGACCACAGAAGTTCGAAACATTCGTTTTTTCAATGCATGCCTTGTTAAAAAATGCTCTTCTGGCAATAACTCCTGAACGCGTGAAGTTATCGATATGCGGTTTAGAGGTCTTTTCCTGCAAATTTGATCTACTTTCTGTTTCTGTTAAAATAATGGTATCATTATATTTGAAATTTCGGAGAAAAATTTAAAAACCATGAACTTTTGCATTGGCGCCCCCTAGCGGGAGCAGCAAATACCATTTTGTCATGGGTATATTTTGTTCTTAATAAGCAAGGTTTCCTCTCTCAAACGAGCCCTAGTTTGCTCAAATATGTTGAGTCAAACTAAAGTTATAGGCATTTCAATCAGTCAGACTTCTCCCTTCCCCCCCGCCCTTATTTCATGCCCTATAATCAAAAGTGATGAACAAAAAAGATGCAGAATTTCACGAGGATTACAGTGGTGGTATTATTTTATCAACTTATAATAGAACAGTTTTGAGTAAAATGCATTTTTCTACCCGACCATAGCTATTGCGCCCCCTAGCGGTAGAGGTATGAACTTAAAAATTATTTCCAGTGTTTTCTTTTGGTCACTTTAGTTATATAATTTTTTACCGCAAGTCTCTACGATTAGTAGTTTCTGAGATACAGCCGCTTACCTCGCTTATTTGCCCACCCTGTACAGGTAACCTCTTTTTCTCCTAGTATCTTCAAGGCTGTTTTTCGTTTATTCTCCACGGAGTTTTCCACATATCCCTCGGCTACAGTGGCCGACTTCCAACCCCCATGACGTTTGAGAGTCAAAATATCTGCTCCTGAGTCTGCTAAGAGCGAAGCAGATGATCGCCGATAGCAATGTCCTGTATAGCTAGACGGGTTAGGCAATCCAAGGAAAGTAGCTATGTTTTTCGGCATAGCTCCAAAAATATTTATGCCAATGGGCAGTTTTATGGGCACGCCTTTTCTATATTGGAAAAAGAATCGATTTTTGGTAATGCCTACAGGACGCAGACGCTCATACTGTCGAACAATCTCCACTAAATTAATTTCTTCAATTGAACCACCACTAATAACAAATTCTCGACAGGTTTTCGTTTTAGTATCAGGTATTTTAATTAAGTAAATGTCACCTTTGTTTGTGACGTCTGCAATAGTCATCCGACACAGCTCGTCTCTCCTACACCCTCCTGCGATTCCAATGATTAGTGTGACTTTCATGAGCAAAAATCGTCATCGTTGGCCCTTGTTAAGAAAATTTTGACATTTTCTTTGGAAGAAACTTTAGATTTCTTCGCCTTATAACCTTCCGATTTTCTTTTCAAAAAATATATTAAATTATTGTACCTGCTTATATCAATGTTTTTCTCTTTCGATAGCATTGTCCTTAACTTGGAATAACGACTCCAAAGGGATGAAGACTTTTGTTGTGTGGACTTCTGCTGGAAATACGTTAGTAAGACAGTCTCGGTGAGATTCTTTATTTTATTTCCACTACACCACTTTTCGAAACGTTTATATGCATTTTTATATTGGATCCTTGACCGGGCCGGTAGAAGCGAATTCATGGCTATTCTCGCAGATTCTTCTACGTCTGATGAAGCTAAATCACTATTTTCTATGTCTGAAGAGTCCATTCTCTCCATTAGGTTCTTGGAAATAACTTTTTGAGGCAGAATTTTTCGAATTACATACGGTTTGTCAACTTTACTGACATAAAAAAAACAATTTGAAATAAATAACATAGGATCACTATGATGATCTAATTGTTATGATAATCAAAACGACAAATTCAGGTAAATATACAGAAGCAATTTTAAAAAAGCCAATGTTTATTATGCTCGTAGAAAAAATTTTGTAACACATACGTGTGAAAAGTACGTTTAAGGCACTCGTATGAATTGCGAAACTCGCTTCGCTCGTTCCGCAAATTTTTATACTCATGCCTTAAGCGAGTACTTTTCACACTTATATCATAAATAGCTATAAAGTTACTGTCGTATTATAGGAGGTATTTAAAAAAAAAAAGAAAAGATGCAACTAGTAGAAGAATTAAAAGGGCAAGGTACTTTAAAACCGCCCTACAATAGGGATTTATTATAGTTTTGTATTTACAGTATTACAGATTACAGTTTGTAAATTATGATGAGTATAATTTCATCAACTGATGTCAGTGATCTCAAAGATCTTCCGAATCCCTTTGATACTTTTGATGACAAAGATCCAGATTACAATCAAAACGATAAAAGAACCGGTCTCAGTACTCTGGACGGTTATAAATATTTTAAAACGAAAATATAACATAATACTCCCGTCACCTGCTCCTATTGAGTGTCTGTTTAGTTTTGACCAGGC
>JAEQML010077586.1:0-12820 GCA_016904865.1 Pissodes strobi | reverse complement strand
TATATTGGACAAAACAACAACGAAGCCAAGACTGAACAGAACCGAAGGGGCCCGACGGGATGATACCACCGTTCAGTCCTCGGTCCGTCCGTCAGTCATAACTACGTCGGAATTCCAGTCGCCCGAACCAGTACCACCTCGGACGCCACATCGTATACTTCGCCCGCGACCACAGCGCCACTGAAGATGACTGCCGCAGTTGCAGTTGAAAGCTTTGGAGTAAACCAAAATCGACCACGGCCTAACAGCCCGGAAAACCTTAGTTTCATGTCAAGAGTATTTGGACTATTGCAAAAGGAATTATGACTGTCACAATTGTCACGAGAAAGGGCATTTATCGAATGAATATCCTAAAAAGTCATCATCAGTATTGACAGAATTATCGAATCACCATGAACTGTGGATCAAGGACAGTGAGTGGTGCGACACATCATTTGACAGGAAATTTAAAGTGGCTGTGAAATATACGTTCATTGGGAACACCAATTCCAGTCGAGATTGGAGACTCCACAAAATTAGAAGATACATCGTTAGGAGACGTTTATTTGTATGCTTATAATGGCGAAAAAAGGTGTCAAATTGTCTTGAAGGATATCTTGTTTGTTCCGGATTTATCGTTCAAGCTTTTTTCAGTGACGACAGTCCTAGATAAAGGTTATACAAAGTCTGCAACAGCAGAAAAGTCAGTAATTATGGAACAGGGTAAACCAGTATTAATAGCCAATAGGACAGGTGGTTTATTCCACAGGGAAACTCTCAATCCTGTGGTGGCCATTTTTGCCGCCCGTAATCCCGCCAAAAAGATTCATTTTATTATTCTTGCCACTTTCTGTTTTTTGTTAGGTGTATA
This sequence comes from Pissodes strobi, assembly GCA_016904865.1. Taxonomy (NCBI): domain Eukaryota; kingdom Metazoa; phylum Arthropoda; class Insecta; order Coleoptera; family Curculionidae; genus Pissodes; species Pissodes strobi. Next base: position 11,970 of record JAEQML010077586.1, on the reverse strand, counting down.
AGCAATGTATAAGTTGAAATAGCCGTGCTTGGATGTGTTTGTGTGGTTCTTTCCAGGAAAGGCCATACTAATAAATGGCTATTAGATCTAAAATTGGTTTTTAATTCAACACGCCCAGAAGCTCAGAGCCAGCCCTTGGAATTCATTCCACCCAAAGTCCTAAATTAAGTTAGGCCACCGGATAATACGTTCTGTCCAGTGCGCTACAGTGTGGTAAAGGCATTATTTCCACATTGTTGGTCCTATCGATCCGAATATTTTCAAGCTTTTGGAAAAAGAGCTGATTGGATAAAAATTATGAATAATTTTGCCCTCTCTTTCCCATATCTCAAAAGTTATTAGTACATGAAAATGTAATAATTATCTTTTTTACCCCTCTCATGCAAATGGATGCCCTAAAGTATAGAAGACACTCTACTCAACGCATAAATTAAAAGGTTTTCTCTTTGCTCAAGGTAGCAGATAAAACTGTTAAACAGTAACCTCTCTCTCAGTGAAAAAGTATAGTGATGTGAAAAGAACTCTGAAAACAAGTAGATCTCCGGACATTTGGTGAGAACTTTCCATTTTTTTTATGTGCTTATGCTGGTTGAACAATAAACATTTATCTTGATGGAAGGATTTATGAATTATAAATTGGCTTTTAAAAGACTCTACTCTTAAAGTTATAGAAGTCAGCTTGATTATTTCTCTTATCAAAAAAAGGACTTTGCTTTGTAATCTGAAGTGCACAGGGTTGTACTAAGGAATTTAATTGCTGAAAATAAGTTTGGTAAAAACTCTTAACCTCATAAAAAAATGTTTTTATACTCGCATTTTCTCGTAATTTAATTAGCGAATGTGTTAATTATATATAGGGTGGATAAAAATATTTTAATAGGCATTTATGTAAACTTGAAATCTCGTTTTTATTGGTAAAAAATGGAATTGGAAAAATTAAAGAAATCTCGTAAAAGCGCAAAGGCTACAATTACGCGAATCTGTCACTGGGTTGCTCTCAATCAAAATCTGGAATTAGATGTAGAAGAATTTGAAAACAGGGAAGAAATGCTTAAAAAAGCATTCGAAAAATATTGTTGTGCTCAAGATGAAATTGAAAATGAGATTGAGGACGATACTGAGGACAGATTGGCTTTTGAAAATAATTATTTCTCATTATTGAAAGAAATTCAAAGATGTGTAAAAAGGTGTTCACCAATTCGAAATATTCAGGCTCAAATTTCTCAAGCCAGTATAGCTCAAAGTCAGTGTATGCCAAGTGTAAAATTACCGGACATAAACATTGCGCCCTTTAATGGTGATTTCTCTGAGTGGAACCCCTTCTTTCAGTTATTTACGACTTTGATTATTGATAACGCTAGTTTAAATAATCTACAAAGATTTATTTATTTGAAATCTTTTCTCAAAGGTGAACCTCTCAAATTAATTGACAATATTGAAGTAATAGACTCTAATTTTAGCATTGCTCTTGGCACCCTTCAGGAAAGATACGAAAATAAAGCTAGGATAAAAAGTATTTTGGTAAAAAGAATATTAAAGGTACCCTCTTTAGTAAAATATAATGCGCACACTTTAAGGGAATTTTTGACAGAAATAAAAAAAACTTTAAAGGCCCTTGAAAATTTAAATGTACCCATTGAACATTGGGATCTCATTTTAATAGAATTATTTTTAGAAAAAGTGGATTTTAATACTCAAAAGGCTTTTGAGTATGATGTAGGTCCAAAGAATGTCCCAACTTTTAAACAGTTTGTCGATTTCTTAGAAAAAAGATGTGACATATTGGAAAAACTAAGTTACTCAGAAAGTAAAGATCAAAAATTCTCTAAAGGTATAAAAAATGCTTCTCACTTAGTAAATAAAGGTAATAATGTACAAGAGACAAACGTTTATGATAACAGTTGTTTATTTTGCAATGACAAATCTCATAAGATCTATCAGTGTAATAATATTCCTGGATGTAGCTATTACTAGGGGAGCGATAAGAACCACACAGTTGCTAGAAATCAATGCCTTAAACTCTGATCATCTCCCGATCAAGATTAGCCTGTATCACAGGGTCCCCACGACGAGTGACACCGTCATCTCCTACAGGAATATTGACTGGGGGATGTTTAGAGCAAGGTTAAACGAGGTAACAGTCGTCCCTGAACAAATAGAGACAATCCAGGAGTTAGAGAATGAAGTAGACAAGCTTACTACTAATATCCAGCGCATCCGAGATGCAATGTGCCCTAGGGTGATTATCCACCCTAGGACAGAATCACTTCCTGATCACATCCTTGAACTAATTTCACTCAGAAACCGTGTTCGACGCCGATGGCAGAGAAACAGGACATAAATGGGATCCGCTCGTATCAATGCGCTGACGGAGGAGATCAGGATCAAAATCCGGGATCATCGTAGTCAAGCATGGCTTGACTACATTAACACGATTAACAGAGAGGATGGCTCGCTTTGGAAGTTGGCCAAGAAGGTTCGTGGAAGTAGTACGCCGATGCCCGTCATCAAACACCGTGGCGTAGACATGGTGAACGATGCGGGAAAAGCGGAGGCCTTCGCGGACTACTTGGAAGGCGTCTACAGCGAGACGCCTGACACTCTACCGGAACAAACTCAGTACAGCCACGCTGTAAGAACTTTCTTACAGCAAAAGTATCCAATTCCCCCGTCAGTACTAGATAAATTGAGAGTCACTCCGGCGGAACTCCGCAAAGCACTCTGTCGTCTGCCGAGAAATAAAGCTCCCGGCCCGGATGGCATACCGAATATAGTCCTGAAAAATCTACCTAAAAAGTCACTAATCCATCTATTGCATATAATTAATGCGGTCATCAGGCTGCAACACTTCCCCAAACCCTGGAAAGCAGCGTGTGTCATACACTTCCTGAAACCGGGAAAAGATCCCGCTATCACGTCATCATATCGACCGATATCACTGCTGAATACCCTCGGGAAGGTGGCAGAAAGGCTAATCTTGCCGAGGGCCAACAGAGTTATCGAAACGCTCGATATCATCCCCCCAGAACAGTTCGGCTTTCGCGGCGGGCATGGCACCATAATGCTTGCCGCGAAAATCGCATCTGACATATACGAGGGATTTAACAGTAGACAATCAACTGCAATCCTATTCCTGGATATCGAGAGGGCGTTCGACAAGGTATGGCACGAGGAGTTGCTATATAAGCTATTAGCTAACCACAGCTTACCGTCATACTTAGTCTCCCTTATCGGATCATACCTTGTCGAACGCACCTTCGTTACCAGGATAGGATCACATACTTCTGCGAGCAGGAGACTACGCGCAGGGGTGCCTCAAGGCACAGTTCTCTCACCGCTGCTTTTCAATCTTTTTATTGCAGATATCCCGTCGCATCCTGAAACCCATACTGCCCTTTTTGCCGACGATACGGCAATTTATTCCTTGAATCCTATAGCCGAGGTGGCGAAGTCAAGGCTAGGTGACCATATGAGCGTGCTCATCCCCTATTACGAAAGGTGGAAGGTCTCTCTTAACACTGGTAAAACCGAGCTCGCTATCATCACGCGAAAGAAAAAAGATATAGACGTAACACCTCTCGCAATAGGAAACGCACAAATCGCACCTAAGCAAAAAGTTAAATATCTGGGATTTATATTTGACAGTAAATTAAATTTTAGCAAGCACGTCACAGCTATTATTTCAAAAAATGAGGCAATTAAAAAAGGCCTTGGCTTACTGGTAGCCGGTAAGTCATACCTCAGTCCGGCAAACAAACTTATATTGTACAAATCAATCATAAGGCCTGCACTATTATATGGCTCCCCGGTGTGGTGCTCGGTGGTCCGAACCCACATGAGAAAAATCCAAGTCATACAAAATCGATACCTGAGGGCGGCGTTTTCCCTCACTTTGCGTGATCGAACCAGAACAACGGACCTGCATGCGTGGGCTAGAGTCGAATATGTCGAGGAGTACATCGACAACCACGCATGCAGATTCTTCGAACAGCAAATTAAGGGATCGCCGCTGACAGCTAACATCGCTGACCGGAGATACAACCCCGAGCACCGCACCCCACATGGAACCATATATAGAAGCACATCAATGTACTACAAGCAATTAAGACCTCCTTAGCCATTTACATATTTTTATTTAAATAACATTCCATCAACATATCCCACTTTCTAACAACTTTTTAAACAAAAATAAAATAAATCAAAAAGTCGATAGTATCAGGAGAGCAGAGACACATAGCCTTCGCGGGCAATATGTGCCCCAGCCTTCTGATTGGCCAGCCGACCATGTTCGGACATGGGGGCGGGGCTTGTTAGAGGTACTGCTCCGCATATAAATATGCGCCAGCACCTACTGTACCACACTTGACTTCTAACCACCGAAGCATCCGTACTCCTGCAGCCTGACCCGCCGGACTCGTCTATTATGCCTTGATGTAACGACAGTGTACTGGAACCGACTTGTATTACACAAGTCATGCATTGTACATAGTCTTGTATATATATGTATATATATATATATATATGTTGTACATAGTGTTTTGTCCGTAGTATTATGAGCGCCTGCTCCAACGAGCAGTTTAAGCAAGGTTTTTGCGTAACTTTTCCTTGCGTAATCACCTAGTTACTATCATAACATACTAAATTCAGTACTATTCAACTTCTGGCTTCGGCTAACAACTTAACTGAGCGACATTGAAGGGTAATAACCCATGTAATGAGCATACCACCAGCATTACTACTGCCCTTAGATTTAAGTTAGGTTTAGAACAGCCCCCCCTAAGGGTGCCATATTGGTTGGCTATGACGTTGGAGGAACAACGCCTGGCATAACAACCGATTACATAGGTAATGCTATACCTAAGGCAAACTAATTCTAAGTTTTGTAGTGTAAAAATTATTAATTTTGGACAATAAATTATCATGGTAGTGTAATAATTTCAAAAAAAATTCTTAACAAGACAGGTATAAATTTGTAGTAAATAAACAACTTTGTAGAAATTGTTTAGGTACAAAACACATTGCTCTAAAAAGTAACTCTATGAGGACATGTAATGTATATCAACAAAAGCATCATTCTCTATTGCACTGGTCAAATGGACAAGAAAATGGTGGCTTAAACTTTCAGACTGGTCAAAATAACTCTAACTCTCACTATAATCAAAATAATTCAAAATCTCAAATTACTCATATGGTAACAAAGCATTTGGACGCGCCCCCTTCTAGTGAATTGCCAGGTGATGACTCTCAAGTATTTACTACAATTGATGAAGCGCAGGACCAGGCCCGGACTGGGCCATCGGGCGACCGGGCGATCGCCCGGTGGGCCGGTCCCAAAAATGGGCCGGTCGCATTGCCAAAAAAAGCCTAATGAGAGAAACATTAAAACATTTTAAACTCAAAGCAACCACTATCCAGACGCTGGACTCTATGCTGTGTTTGCCGCAGCAGTGTTACATGTCTCGCAAAGCCCCATTTCATCTGGGTTACACTTTCTATTACATCCTGTCCTGTGTATGTTGTCTTATGTATTCGTTATGTATCTCTTAAAGAAATACCCATCATTGTCCTTTCCATGCCTCTTTGTGTTATTTTTAGTTTTTGTATTGTCTGTTTTGTAAGGGTCCACGTCTGGATATGTTTGATATTTTCTAATGAGTCACAGCCATCATTATTTGCTAGTGGTGTAAATTATTCTATAAAGCACGTATACACAAGATTAGATGAGCACGAGTTAAGCACGAGCCATCACCTGAGCACCGAATCCTACTTACTTTATAGCAAGAAATAGGATATACATTGTCTATTTTCAACTGCGGCTTCCCAAAGAAGACAAAAAATTGAAGAAAATAGGCCAATGTTAGATAGAATTATTGAGACAATAAAATTAATAGGTAAAAGGGGTTTAAGTTACAGGGGAGATACTAAAAATGAGTCAGCATTTACTTTTTTAAAACAAAATATTGATTATGGTAATTTTTTTCAATATTCAGAAATATGCCAAAAAGAGTCAATAACTTCGTAATAATTACACTCAGGCTCAGAATTAAAAAAATATAGGTAGGGGCAATTTTGTGACATTTTAAAAATACTTTAAATACTTTAAACTCTATAAAATGCTGAACAAGTCAAAAGTGCTAAAATCTACTCACTACAAATTGTCACAACACAAGACATAAATGTTGTAGATCAGTGTTCTATTATTGTTAGATATATGTAGCTGAAAATAAAGTTAACGAGCGATTAATTGGGCTGATTAACTGCACTTCTAGTAAGGGTAAAGATCTCTATGAAATTGTTGCGAATTATTTAAAAGAACTGGGTTTAGAATTCTACGGATGGGGCTGCTAAGATGCAAGGCCAATATAATGGCTTTACGGCATGGCCCTCTAAAGACTCAGCAGGTCAAATCCACGTTTGGTGCTATGCACATGTTTTAAACTTAGTTTTGTCCGATATTACTAAACTTACGGTTCCTGCAATTCCATTATTGGATTAATAAATAAATCGGCCGTTTTTATTCGACAATCGCACTTACGAATGAATGTCTGGAAGAAAAAATCCATTTCTAATTTTGTTAACATTATTGGGGAAACAAGATGGTGGACCAAGGATAAAGCTTTATGTAAAATAGTTAACGAAAAGGGCATTCAATGTATGTCTAACATTTTATGAGATAGTCAACTCCAAGGACTTCAATGCTGATATTTAAAGCTCAAAGCCTTTTGAATGGTTTTCTAATGGCAATAGTATTTAAACACATTTTTATTTCCACTACACCTTTGTCTGAATAGCTTCAAACAACAGGTATGGATTTTTTACAAGCACTCCGAAGATACTTTAACATCATTAAAAAATATGTCCAGGAATTTTGATAAAGTTTGTGAGGAAACCCCTGCTTTCGTGAATTAATCGAAAACAGAATTTTAAAATCTTGAGATTCTTTTAGAAATATCGATGCCAATATCTAGAAAAAGAATCAGAAAAATATTTCATGATGAGACATGCAGTGACGAAGCTCCGCAGGAATACGGGATTTTACATTTTTCAGCCTTCAAAAATTAAGCCATATTATACACAGGTAGAAAAAATTAAGTCGAAACGCAGTTAAAAGATTTTACATACAAGTGGTCCAACTAATCAATGTCCTTTCCAGAAGAATTCATACATGAAAATATTGAACTAGAAAAAGAACCGGAATTGAATACCTAAGCCAGATGATTTTCAATCTCATTATAAAACTTGTAAAAGAATGTATTTTATGCTGTTACAAAGTTTTAATCAAACATAATCTTTACCGTGAGGCTCATCCAGATCTTGAAAAGGTGTACAAATACATACTAACTTTGTCGATGTCATAAGTAGCGTGTGAGCGACCATTTTCTAAATTAAAGTTTATTCCAAACAGATTACGAAGTTGCTTGTCTCAAGATCACCTAGAGGTATTTATGTTGATGGCTTGTGAAAAGGATATTTTAGTAAGTTTAAATAATGAAGATATTATTAAATATCTTACCAGTGAATGCAAGGGTCTTAGGGATATGATATTTATATAATGTAATTTTTTATCTGCTCTTTAACAGTTTAGACTTTTGATTTCTGTTTTTTAGTTTTAAGAAAATAGTTTTTGTTACATTTGACTTTATAACACCAAGTTTATAAATATATTATTCTTATGAAAAGCTAAGCATTAGCAGTGGAGTTTGGGTTAGTTTGGCTTATTAAGCAATACGGGTATCTAAATGAAAATAATTCATAAATTCATACAATTTTAAAACGCCTACTCCTATTTAAAAATAAACATGAGAGTCCGAGGCCAGGGCCGGTAATCTCATTTGACGCCCAGGCCGATTTTCAGGCCCAGTCCGGCCCTGCGCAGGACCAAGATATTTTTACGTCTCACTCCGCGCTTTCTTTTAGCAATGATATTCTCTTAGCTACTGCAATAGTCACTCTATACACTAGTAACGGTGACGCAGTCAACGCTAGGGCTCTCCTTGACAATGGTAGTCAAACCTCCTTTATAAGAAAGGATCTAGTAGAAAAATTAAGACTTAATTCGTACAATAAAGCTGTACAAATATCGACAATAACAGAAAAATGCACACTATCAAATAAAATGGTAGATGTTAAAATTTTCCCCTATAAAGACAAATACAAAGGCTTCTTCGTCTCTTGCGCCATTTTAGATAACATAACCTGCAAACTTCCTCAAACTTCAGTTGATCGAAGTAAGATAACTCTCCCAAAAAATATAAAATTAGCTGACCCTTCTTACTCCGTCCCTGGCAAAATTGACATATTATTAGGTGTTAATGTTTATAATGATTTATTACTCAATGGTTTAATTAAACTTGGTAAAGGATTACCATCCTTCCAAAACACCCATTTAGGTTATGTAATTTAAGGGAACTTTCCCTCTAGAACTCAAACAAGTAATAGCAGTTTCTTATGCACTTCAAATAATGTCGAAAATTCAAAATGTGTCTTCCTCTTTATACAATCAAGTGAATTAGAAAGTAATTTAGATTCTAGGCTTCAAAAATTCTGGGAAATAGAGGAAATTCCGGAAAAGATTATACTCACCCCTGAGGAACACTTAGCTGAACAAATATTTCAGGACACTACCAAAATTTTACCCGATGGTCGCTTTCAAGTAAATTTGCCCTTAAGAAACCCAATCGAATATAAAAAACTGGGCAGCTCATACGAAGTGGCACGAAAACGATTTTTAAATTTGGAAAATAAACTTGTGAAACATGACAAAGTCTACATTCAATACAAAAATTTTATAAATGAATATATTTCGCTAAATCATGCTAAATATGTTCCCCTTAATTTATTAAACTCAAATTTGGATAATAAATATTTTTTCGCTCATCATTGTGTCATAAAGGAAGAAAGTCTTACTACAAAGCTCCGAGTTGTATTTGACGGATCCATGAAATCTACGTCAGGTGTGGCTTTGAATGATGTCATGCTGAAAGGTTATACTGTTCAGCCCGAACTTTTTGATATTCTAATACGCTTTAGATTATACAGACTTGTATTCACGGCGGATATTCAAAAAATGTTCAGACAAATTAGGATAAATCCAGAGCAGACCTTTTTATTAAATATTCTTTGGCGAGATTCCCCTAAAGATGAATTAAAATGTATTGAACTACAAACAATTACGTATGGAACTAATTGTGCCCTGTTTTTAAGCACACGATGCCTAGTAGAACTGGCGAACAATAATAAAATAGAATTTCCCTTAGCTTCTGACGCTCTTTTAGACTCATGTTACGTAGATGACATACTCTACGGTGCGAATGACCTTGACACACTAACAAACGCATATACGGAAATTACGGAGGCATTAAAAAAAGCTGGTATGTCGCTGCACAAATGGTGCTCAAATTCTAAAATATTTTTGGAAAAAATCTCTACTCTCTCCACAGATTCAACTCTTATACAAAACGTGAAGTTCTCTCACTAATAGCACAAATTTACGACCCTTTAGGACTCATCAACCCAGTTACTGTAACCGCAAAAATTATAATGCAGAAAATTTGGCTTTCCAAAATCAACTGGTATGATCAACTTACCTCAGATATCTTACAGGAATGGCTAAAATTTATTAACAACATTGCTGCTTTGGACACTTTGAAAATTCCCCGACCCTTTCTATATGAGGTTAATATTTCTAAAATTGAAATTCATGCTTTTTCAGACGCAAGTGAACGAGCTTACGCAGCTTGTGTGTATATACGTGCCATTTATGAGTCCCATAAAGTATCTTGTACTTTAGTAGCTTCTAAAAGCCGAGTGGCGCCTCTAAAGGCATTAACGCTTCCACGTTTGGAACTTATGGGTGCCACTTTGTGCGCTAAGCTAAAAAATAAAGTAGTTTCAGTACTAAAAGAGAAAATACCAATAAATTCAGAAAATATGTGGTCAGACTCAGAAATTGTATTAGCATGGCTAAAATCTCACCCTAGTCGCTGGTCTCAGTTTGCTTCAAATAGGGTAGCACAAATCCAGGAACTCTCCTCTAATTCCACCTGGAGACATGTGAAATCCAAAGAAAACCCAGCGGATATTTTGTCAAGAGGAGTTTTACCCTCAGAGTTAGAATTTTCACAGCTTTGGTGGCATGGGCCACGATTCTTGAGTCAGGTCAACCTAAATTTATCAAACTTTGACTCAAAATGTACAGTCACAAATATACCAGAAGAAAAAAGGACTACACATCTCGTTCAAAAGAAGTCTATAGAATTTTATGAATATTATTTCACAAAATTTTCAAGTTTTACAAAACTTCAGCGCGTTACTGCTTACTGTTTTAGATTTTCAAATAATTGTAAAAATTCTAATGAGAAAAAATTCGGTACTCTTAAGGTCCCTGAACTGCAGCAAGCAGAACAAAGAATTATTCAGTTAATTCAAAAAACAGCATTTTCATCCGAAATGGCAGACCTCAAATCTAATAAAGGTGTTTCAAACAAGGCTCTACTTCCACTTAACCCCTTTTTAGATTCAAATAATATGCTACGTGTTGGCGGACGCCTAAAAAATGCTGAAGTCCCATACGACCAAAAATACCCATTTTTATTGCCTTCAAAAAATTACGTTGTTCAAATGTTACTTAAAAAAGAACATATAAGGTTGTGCCATGCTGGCCCTCAAAACACATTATCTAATTTGCGACTTAAATATTGGCCGCTTAACGGATTACGAGAAGTAAAGAAAATTATACGAAATTGTATTTCATGTTTCCGATTTAGAGTACAACCCGCATGTCAAATTATGTCAGACTTACTCAAAGAAAGGTTATGCACTTCTAATCCCTTTACTAATGTAGGCATCGACTTTGGAGGGCCATTTAATATTAAAAGTTCAAAACTTCGTAAGGCCTCATTTACTAAATGTTACATTGCAATTTTTGTATGCATGGTTACTCGTGCAGTGCATATTGAATTGGTCTCCAGCCTTTCCACAGAGGCGTTTTTGCTCACACTCAAAAGATTTATCAGTAGGAGAGGAAATCCTCAGATTATTTACAGCGATAACGCAACAAACTTTTTTGGCTCTAAAAATCAGCTCAATGAACTCGCAAAGTTTTTAAAAAATAAGGAAACTTCAGACGCGATAAAAGATTTTTTATCATCCACAGAAATTAGATGGAAATTTATTCCTCCTCGCTCTCCGCACCACGGGGGCATTTGGGAAGCATCAATTAAAAGCGCCAAGTATCATCTTTTAAGACTCGTTGGCAATCTAAAACTTACTTTTGAGGAATTTAGTACAGTATTGGCTCAAATAGAAGCCGTGCTTAACTCACGGCCCCTGTGTTCAATGTCCAATGATCCCTCAGATCTTACATGCTTGACCCCTGGACATTTTTTAATAGGTAAACCCCTCACCTCATTTCCTGAGAGGGACCTGTCCAATTTGCCAGAAAATAGACTCACCCTTTGGCAAAATTGCACCAAGGTTCAACAGCAATTTTGGAAAAAATGGACTGTAGACTATTTGAACCGTCTACAAAACAGACCCAAGTGGCTTTTACCCCACAAAAATCTCAGAGTAAACGACTTGGTATTATTGAAAGATGAAAACGCACCTCCTTTGCATTGGCCCTTGGCAAGAGTGATTGAAGTGTTTCCTGGAAACGATAATAAAGTTAGAATTGTTAAGGTGCAGACTAAAGGAGGTATCTTTACTAGATCCATAGTAAAATTGTGTCCCTTACCCGATTGTGACGAAAACTAAGTTAGGTTTAAAATGTTTAAGGACCCGAATTGAAGTGATGTTACAACCCTTCTTGAGTTAGCCTTTAAATTAATTCATATTAATAGATAAAAACACAATTTGGTTGATTTTATTTTTAATTTTTATTTATTTTTTTTTGATTGAAGATATCACTTCAACGCGGGGAGTATGTTGGAAAAACCAACAGAGATATTTGTTAGTTTAGTTTTATATGTA
>MU196469.1:387-12820 GCA_016904865.1 Pissodes strobi | reverse complement strand
CCAGCTCGCGATCGTTTCGGCATGTTCCCGACGAGCTAGAGGGCTGACATTTTCAGGGGTTGTAGACGGGGTAAAATGAAGATTCTGTGCCAAATCTGGACGTCGTAACCGTTATTTAAAAAAAAAAATTCGAAAATTTTGAAAATAATTTTTTTTTTCGTTTCTTTGATATTGAATTTCGGAAGAACGGGATGAGGTAGGGTGTCCAAATTTTTATGGAAGGTGTGGTACCCGGGGGCTACCTTGGGTCATATGGGGGTCAACGGGGCTCTATCTTAAGGAAAAATGGGGGAAAACCCGTTTTTTTGGCCGTAGCTCCGTAACGAAGGCTCGGATCAAAAAACGGAGATTTTTCGCACTTCCCCTTCGGGGAAGACGACCGCCGACTCGGATGACGGGAATAATTCCCCCCACGCCCCCGAAAAAAAAATTTATAGACGGACGAAGACGATCGAAAAAAAGGGAGAACAAAGTGAACAAAGGTGGTTTAGATCGAAATAAAAAAAAATAAATGAAAAAAAAATTGAAATAAAAATTTGGGAGGGGGGGAAAGGCGCTTTTCGGCGAAAAAAAAAGGGAAGGAGTTGAGCTATGAGGTCGGGGATGGCAAAAATGGAAAGAGCAAAAAAATGCGTTATTTTGAAAAAAAAATAGAAAATTTTGAAAATTAAGGAAATGGGGGGAGGGAAAAACGATTTTCGGCGAAAAAAAAGGAAGGAGTTGAACTACGAGGTCGGTGATGGCAAAAATATGCGTTATTTTGAAAAAAAATTTTTGGAAAATTTTTAAAATTAAGGAAATGGGGGGGAGGGAGAAACGATTTTCGGCGGAAAAAAAGGGAAGGAGTTGAGCTACGAAGGCGGAGATGGCAAAAATTGAAAGAGCAAAAAAAAAGCGTTATTTAAAAAAAAATCGCGCAAAAGTTGCGGAAATAAAAAAATAAAATAATGGCGGATTTTTCGAATTTTGAAAATAATTTTTCTTTAAAAAAGTGCCGAAATCGATGGCAAAAGTTGCGGAAAAATAAAGGGATATAAAAAAATATGTAATAAAAAAAAATATGGCGGACGGGACGATTTTCCGCAATTAACATAATTAAGTTAAGATAAGAATGTGGAATTCATTTTACTCCATCTTTAATGGTTTTCCTGCTACCAAGGTGAAAATTAGCCAAAGTACCGATTTTCAACTGTTTATAACTACTAACTCTAGAGGTATAACATCATACATCAAATATGCTTAGAAATTTAAGTAGAATCCAAAAATGTAATAGAATATAGGGTGTTTCATTTAAAAAAGTGTAACTCTTTGACCATCCTGTATATGAAAAAGTGACGATTAAAACAATAAAAAAAAATAAAGATCATTTTACTAAGAATAACTTTTGTATTTAAATTTTTTTTCCAACCCCCGTAGCTTTCGAGATAACGGGCCACCCTGTACAGGGTGTCCCAAATTCGAGCCTCATCATTGGGATCTCGGAAACTAGAAGAGATACGAGGTCGGTTAAATGGAGGCAAAGTTGTGCAATTTAATGCTGATCAAAATGCCAACTTAACAGTTTAAAAATTCCGAACACTTACGAAGATTTTTGGAAAAAACCGAATATTCGCGATTTCATTTTAATTTTTTTATGACTCTATTTGAATAGATATAACAAAATAAATTTCACATTCTCATTGCTACTTTTTCTGTTCTACAAGATGGTGTAATCAGATTTTGAAACCGACGTTTCGTCTTTGAGCTGCCATCATCAACTTTGTTTTTTTAAATACGGCCCTGGATTTTTTATTACGGAGTTTAAGAGCATCTAAAGTCCCAAAGCCAATTATGTATCGCACTTATTCTAAAAATTCATATTAATGGCATTTTCCATAAGACCTCATGTGTTAGAGAGAGACAGAAAACATATTTTTGGTAAGATTTTATCAGGAAATCATTAAAACGATTTTTTCGAATAAGTGCGATACATCATTGATTTTGGGACATTAGAAGCTCTTAAAGTCCGTAATAAAAAATCCAGGGCCGTATTTAAAAAAACAAAGTTGATGATGGCAGCTCAAAGACGAAACGTCGGTTTCAAATAGTGCTTCGGTCTCGCCGAGTCGAGACGAGACTATTGAGGTCTCGGTCTCGGTCTCGCAAGGTCTCGATTCTTCGAGTCTCGTCTCGGTCTCGCCGAGACTAGACATTTTCTGGTCTCGGTCTTGGTCTCGGTCTCGCCGAGAGTCTCGTGCACTTCAAAAAAAAATTATTTATTGAATAATAATTAGATTTTTGGGTTTTTTCAGATAAATAATTGTAATAACCTCACAGTGTCGATTTTTTTAAGCAAAATTAATTTAAACATTAAAGTCACAAAAAAATCTTTATAGTCTATAGTTTTTAGGTAAATCCCCGGTGGGTGGGTAAATTTGAAATTATTATAAACTATATAAGACCAGTTTTGATTTTTTTTGTGTTACTCATAAATATAGGTAGGCAACTAGTAAATTGCACTTTAGATATGTACAGGGTTATTGGTTATATTTTCACTGCCCATCTAGCTATTTTATTTTAAACTTTAAAAAATTATATTAAATACAAATAATGTAGCTAGTTGGATGCAGTTTCTTTTAAAATTGGCATTTCATATACCGGGGGTCCCATAAGTAAGTAATAGACCAAACATATATTTTTTTAAATGAAACACCCTATTTATTATTCATATACCATATCCTATACCTACCTTCAACTATTCTTGAATTATTTCGATTTGAATATAAAAAATATTTTTTTAAGCTTCATATATCGATACCAATGATTGTTGGTTGTTTTTGCTTAGCAAGTCATGAAATTTGAAAGGAAATTGAAACTTATGGTACTAATAGCTTTTTTTCTTATAGGAAATTAATATACAATGACAAAAGAAACGCTACCTTCATTCTTTTCAATTTACGGCTGAGTTTGGGTTAGTTTGTGCCTATACTTAAAACAAAATTGGGATATTAACGATGTAATGCTCATAATGGCCTCCATTTTCTTCAAGACAGCGTCTGTAGCCCCACTTCAACTTCTCCAAAGCACCATGAATCGAGGCTTGACCGTAATTGTTAATATTAATTATTTCTTGCCTAATAACGTTTTCTATATCATTTATGTTTAAATTATTGAACGAATTTACTTTGCTTTTGAGAGCACCCGACAGGAAGGTATCTAAGGGAGTTAGGTCAGGATTGCAGGGTGGCAATCTAATAGTTCCAAATCGTTCGATCCACTCTGGAAATTTAGTAAGGAGTATTTAGTAAATTTTGAACAGCAAACAGCAATTGTGTGGCGGCGCTCCATCTTGTTGCTATATGAGTTCATCCAAATTTTCCTTTGGAAATATCTGTGGAAGTTGTCCTAATATATTTTCTAATAATTCTTGATAGCTGCGGACAGTTAAAGAATTTTAAATAAAAAATGGACCAACTATTTTTCCCCACAGTACGCCGCACCAAACGTTAACAGAACGACGCGACGCGACGTCCAGAAAATTGGATCAATTTTGTTAAGTGTGGATTCATGCTAGACCAGAAATGTGTATTTTTAATGTTAAAAATACCAGCTGTAGAAAAAAAAAACACTCATCGGATCATAAAATGATATGTTTATGTTCAAATGAAAATAATTCAAGAATAGTTGAAGGTAGGTATAGGATATGGTATATGAAACATGCCTAGAAATTTTTGAGTAATTCAAAATTCGAATAAAACATAGGGTGTTTCATTTAAAAAAATGTATGTTTGGTTTATTACTTACTTATGGGACACCCGGTATATGAAATGTCAATTTTAAAAGAAACTGCATCCAACTAGCTACATTATTTGCATTTAATATATTTTTTTAAAGTATAAAATAAAATAGCTAGATGGGCATTGAAAATATGACCAATAACCCTGTACTGTCTCAAATTCGAGCCTCATCATTGGGATCTCGGAAACTAGAAGAGATACAAGGTCGGTTAAATGGAGGCAAAGTTGCACAATTTGATGCTGATCAAAATGCCACCTTACAAGTTTAAAAATACCGAATACTTCCGAAGATTTTTGAAGGAAACCGAATATTCTCAATTTTATTTTTATATTTTTATGACTCTATTTGAATAGATATAAAAAAATAAGTTTCACATTCTCATTGCTACTTTTTCTGTTCTTCAGGATGGTGCTATCAGATTTTCAAACCGACGTTTCATCTTCTAGCTGCCATCATTAACTTTGTTTTTTTAAATACGATCCTGGATTGTTTATTACGGATTTTAAGAGCTTCTAAGGTCTCAAAACCAAAGATGTATCGCACTTATTCGAAAAATTCATAATATTGGCATTTTCCATAAAAACTCATGTGTTAGAGAGAGACAGAAAGTAGTGGATTTTTTATATTAGTTTTTAAGAACTTCTGATGTGCCAGAACGAATGATATATCGCACTTTTTCGATAAAATTATTTTAATGATTTCCTGATGATACCAAAAATCTGTTTTATGCCTCTCTCTAACACATGAGTTCTTATGAAAAACGCCATTAATATGAATTTTTCGAACAAGTTCGATACACCATTGGTTTTGGGACCTTAGAATCTCTTAAAATTTGTAATAAAAAATCCAGGGCCGTATTTAAAAAAACAAAGTTAATGATGGCAGCTCGAAGATGAAACGTCGCGTCGGTTTGAAAATCTGATAACATCATCTTGTAGAACAGAAAAAGTAGCAATGAGAATGTCAAATTTGCTTTGATATATCTATTCAAATAGAGTCACAAAAAATAAAAATGGAATCGAGAATATTCGTTTTTTTCCAAATATCTTCGGAATTTTAACACTTTTAAGGTGGCATTTTGATCAGCATCAAATTGCGCAACTTTGCCTCAATTTAACCGACCTTGTATCTCTTCTAGTTTCCGAGATCCCAATGATGAGGCTCGAATTTGGGACACCCTGTACATACTTTCCTAGATTTCGTTGATTTTCGTGTACTTAAATGTTTTTTATTTTTTGTCCGTTACTTACAATTAAAAAAAAACAAACCATTATTTTCGTACTATCCTACTTATAAATTATTTTTATTTCAACACTCGTGACTCGAGACTATCGAGACTGACGTGACGAGACTCTCGGTCTCGAACCTTGAAGTCTCGGTCTCGGTCTCGAGTTATAATTCCTAGTCTCGTCTCGGTATCGGTCTCGAATTTCGAGACGAGACGAGACGAGACCGAGACTAGTCTCGTCGAGACCGAAGCACTAGTTTCAAAATCTGATTACACCATCTTGTAGAACAGAAAAAGTAGCAATGAGAATATGAAATTTATTTTGTTATATCTATTCAAATAGAGTCATAAAAAAATAAAAATTAAATCGCGAATATTCGGTTTTTTCTAAATATCTTCGGAAGTATTCGGATTTTTTTAACTTTTAAGGTGGCATTTTGATCAGCATCAAATTGCGCAACTTTGCCTCCATTTAACCGACCTCGTATCTCTTCTAGTTTCCGAGATCCCAATGATGAGGCTCGAATTTGGGACACCCTGTACAGGGTGTTCACCCATAATGTCCCCCCCTTTAACTTTGTTAAGTTTTAAGCTAGAAAAAAAAAATAAAAAACAAAATTGTTGGGTTTTTTATGTAGTTTTTGCACACGTAAAGAAAAAACAAAAAATTGTATAGTATACAGGGTAGATCAAAAAGAACCATTTTTTTAAATCAAGCCCCCATTTTTTTAGTCGATTTTTCGATTCTACCTAAAATTCTAAGGATTTTTAATGTAACACACTATATGCCTATTCCTAATACATTAGTTATTGACAGTTGAAGTCGCTTTTTATTATAATAATAATTCTTTATAATCATTTTTAAAACAGAAGATACAAAAGCACTACTCGAAGCAATGAGGTTGAATTAAGGAAACTCCTCGGGAAACTCAATATTTACACCTCAATGACTTCAAAAGCTTAACAAAAAGTTATATTCTTAGGTGGCTGTTGCCATAAAAAAAAATAAAAGAACAAATAAAATAGCGACTTCAACTGTCAATAACTCCTAAAGTATTAGGAATAGGCATATAGTGTGTTACAACAAAAATCCTTAGAATTTCACGTAGAATCAAAAATCGAATAAAAAATGGGGGCTAGATTTTAAAAAATGGTCCTTTTTGATCTACCCAGTATACTGTAAAATTTTTGGTTTTTTCCTTTACGTGTGCAAAAACTACATTAAAATCCTTACAATTTTTTTTTTAATTTTTTTTGTAGCTTAAAAATTAACAGAGTTAAAGGGGGGGGGGGGACATTATGGGTTAACACCCTGTACATGGTTCTTTGTGTCGGGACTACAGACCAAATCCAACAATATTTAAAAATAACCACATTTCTTTCAAGGTAGGAGTGCTAGATGTAGAACAAAAAACAATAATGGATGCAAATCTATGGCCCAAGGGTATTTATGTTAACAAATATAGCGCCTCAGAAGGGGCTACAATAGGAGATACCTTGCAAGCAAAAATCTCTTTATTGCATTGCAATGTTAGATCACTGAGAAACAAGAAACTTGAACTAGAAACCATCTTTGCTGAAAAGAACCCAACATTTGTATCGCTAACAGAGCATTGGCTCACACGGAATGAAGTCAGCAGCCTTGGTTTGGACGGATACTCGCTAGCTGGGTATACAACTCGGGATCAATATAAAGAAGGAGGGACCTTACTGCTCCAGAGTGATCAGATTGAATTGAACTTCAAACAAGTGTTAAGAGTAAACTTAGAAAAATATATTGAATTAAACTGTGTTTTTTATAAAGAATTTATGTATGATCCTTAAAGTATAGAAACATAGATATAACAGAATAAATAACATATGCGTTGATAGAAGAAAACTTAGACGAAGTAAATATATATAAGGATAAGCCAACATAAAGATAGAATAAAAAATCATGAATGTAATAAGGAAACATAGATTAATGAAAGACGGATTAAGGAATCATAAGACATAAACCAATTATAGTAGATATCATATTACAGTCGTACAGTTCATAGCATTCTAAATACACATTCAAACCAACCCGGCAGTCATCAGCATCGATCTCGCTAATATAAAGCATAAGTAAAACATAACCATTAAAAATTGGTGCCTACTAAGCAGCTTAAGTTACACCGAAAATCAATCATTATCCTTCTTAGAAAATGTGCACACTCTGGGAGGGATAAAAATAATTAAAAATACTAATATTCGATTCAAATCATCATTAAGATTAATATAATTTATGTCAGTCAAAAGGTGTAAATAACACACATACTTTTTAATATCCGATGTTATTCCAATCAATCTCGACAATTGGATCAAAAAATGGATGTTACACAATCACAAACAGTCAGCAATCATTTTGAAAACCTGTTGTTCTGATAACAATAAATATAAATTCTTAAGACACATTTGATAATGTTTTACAGAATCTTCATTTGTGTGCAAGTATTGTACTGGCAGACTTTAATGTGAGCTTTGGCACTAACCAAAAAGAGGCTTGTCCCTACAAATATCTTAAGACAGCTATGGTTTTAATAAAATGATTTCTGAAGGCTCTACCTGTCTAGGCAAAATTGTTGTAAACTTTAAATCAGAGGTAATCAATTCAGAAGTTCCAAATCTAAATGTTTCTGACCATTTAGGCCAAATAATTTATTTTAATATAATCCAGGATCAAAAGAAACATTACACAAAAAACAAATTCAGACCCATAACGCAGAGGAGCCTTTTTCTTTTTTATAATAACATCGAAAACTGTTGCTGCAGTATGCCTTTCTGCAGTCATTCCCGGAGAGGGCGTACAGGGTAAGCACGACTGATACAGGAAGAGTGACCTGGTTCAACAACGAATTAAAACTGCTCAGAGATACAGTCAGGTTTTTTGATGAGCTAAGAAAAAAGGACAAGACTCCAGAAATTTTGCGACTCTACAAAAGCTACAAAAACCACTACCAGAGAATTAAAAATAGCAGAAAACAGGCAAATGATGAAACAATACGGACTGCAAAGAACCCCGCACAAACCATGTGGAACATCATAAATAAAAATACAGCTAAGAGGAAGGTAGCTACAAATACAGACATATCTCCGGATAATTTTAATGATTTTTTCAGTAATATTGCTATCAACCCGACATAAAAAATATCATTTCTTACTTAGAAAATGTACCCTTACTTGCCAATGATTTCAGGTTTACTACCTTCTCAATCAATGAAGTTCGAGAATCCATAAACTCATTAAAAAATAAAAATAGCACTGATATATATGGTATGTCAGTAAAACTTATAAAAACTATAAAACACCAAATAGTTTAGCAAAGTGCATTGGTGAGAATATCTTTCCTACTGCACTAAAAAAGTCAGCCATTGCCCCACTTTTCAAAAAAGGTGATGAATGTAACTACATCTCATTGCTGCCTATCTTGTCACAGATATTTGAAAAGTTACTTACACTACATTTTGAAAATAACATCTTTTCTGACAGGCAATTTGGTTTTAGGATGGGTAAAGGAACAATCCATGCAATACTAAACTTTCTTACATCGGTTATGGACTCCTTCGAAAACTGCGAATACAACCTGTCAGTTTTCTGAAGACCTTTGACTGTGTTTCGCATGGGGTTCTGCTTGGCAAACTCAAATACTAAAAATTTGACGAAAACAGTCTAAAACTCATACAATCATACCTGTGCGAACGTCCTCAGATTGTGAGGGTAAACATAGGAGTCCCTCAGGGTTTAATTTTAGGACCTTTATTGTTTTAATTCACATAAACGACTTCCCCATGGACGAAATTGGTGCTCTGTTCACTCTTTTTGCTGATGATGCCAATTTCAGCGCCACAGAGAACACAATAATTGAGACCATCATAAGGATCAGTGGCGGGGCACGGTCGAGGGCTGAGACTTGGTTTCAATCAAATAAACTTCTATTAAACAAAGAGTCAATGGTTTTTACTCTGAAGGAATAGGAAGGTAAAATACTGGTCAGCAACCAGTGATATTTCTCGGGGACTATTTGGACTCAAAGCTGCAGTGAAGTGATGATCATGTTGAGAGTGTATGTGGAAAGCTCAAAAGCACAATTTCCTTAAGGAATTCTTCGAAATATCAATGATTATGTATCTAAGGAAACACTTTTATCTGCTTACTATGGGATCTGAACTATGAGTGTTGGCATAAGGTAATTTCAACATTTGCATAAATAACGTTTTATCAGTTGTCGATGAGGGAGCAGTGGTGTCGACTAAGAAAGTGAAAGACGACGCTCCTGAAAAAACGCATTTATTTGCTGAAAAAAAGATATTCTAGGGTAGGTCTTTGCATAAAGTGTGGTGGTACCTTCCACAGCTCCTGTGTGATGAGAGCCTGGAAAGAAAATGTTATTTTCATCGACAAAACTCGAGTTATTTGTTGTGACGCTGCTGCCGATGAAATTGAGGTTAGAGAAAAATACGACTTCAAGACAGAGCTAATTGAACACCTAAAAAGGTTAGTGAATGAACTGACCGATAAAAAGAGGATATTGCAGGAAAATGCAGACCTATGGAGGCAAAAATTTCTGGATGCTTCTAAAAACCCGTTTTCCCATCAGAAAATAGGGGAAACAACAATTCCCGTCTTCCCCGCCTGGACCCAGTCAAACAGTTGACTCTGATGTAAGTTGCAACACTGTAGATACGCCTTTTATAAACCAAGTCCGGGTTTCAGAAAATCCTGATGACGTTCTTGTAGCTGACCCAGACAATGACAGTATTGACGTTGACATGTTGACATTTCGTCCAAATAACCAAGCGGGAGAAAAAGAAAATGTTTACATACGCAAAAACGACAAGGAAAATACGGAAAATTTGGTTCCCGAAAAGCAGCTGGAACTGGGAAATAACGACACACCCTATACCAGCGCTCCGCCGCGCGTAGAGGAAAAAGAAGGACCAAAAGAGACGCAGCAGAACCATAAACGTGATGAAATGACTGGGAAATTGTACTGATCAATTTCAAGTAGCAACATAGCCTCCCCCCGGCCAGCGCCCAAACTTGGAACAAATTGAGATTGTGTCCTAAAAGCAGTCACTCCAGTGCCACTAGAGTGGGTGTTCTTGCCAGGCTTTGTTCTCACAGTAGAGGCAAAAACATTAACAATTATTTCAGAAATACTCACCCTAATAATAGATTAAAATGTTAGAAACTCAAGACAACTAAGGAGAAACACTGCAGTTCCTTTAAACTAGGTTTTCCAGCAGAAAACAAGGCCAATATCATGGATAAAGAGCCTTGACCCAGAGGTGTGATAATTAATCATTTTATCAATTATCAGCGTCCAAATCAACTAAAGGTCCCTAAAAAAAATGCTGAGGGCACAGTACCTAATGAATTTCCTGTGATTTCTGAAGTGGCTAGTAATAGAATACCTTTTGTCAGCCATAGGCAAAGAACACTAGAAAATGTGTGTAATAATGCATCTCAGTCAAATGTTCGTATAAATCAATAATGTATTGAGTATTTTTCATCTGAATATCAGATCAGTTCGTAATAAAACTCTCATGAATTGGACACATTTCTTTTGGATAAAGACTTTGACATGGTTGCTCTAACCGAGCACTGGCTCAACAAATATGAATTAAACTCACTTGGTGTTGAAAACTACGCCCTTAGCTCTTTCTCTGCACGTGAGGAATACTCTTTGGTTGAGACTGTTAAAAATAAATATGAAACCAAAGATATAGTTATTAACTATAAATGTAGAAAGAAGTATGCTGTACACTGATAAAACCATTTAAGTTGTATACGATTTCAGTATAGATCCCCACAAGGAAATTCTGGAGCGTTCCTGGAGGCACTAGAGTCTGCATTGCGGGACATTGGCCTTGGTAGGGATGTTGTCCTGACGGGAGACTTCAATGTTAATTTTATTCTAAATGATGAGAACTCGGCCTTACTATGTGATCTTCTTGAGAGCTATGGCTTTCAGAGGATGATACATGATCCGACAAGGGGCACGGCTTGCCTGGACAACATCTTTATTAACTGTGTGTATAGAGAGATCAGAGCCAAGCTCTTTCAGGCGGGCTTGTCAGATCACTGCGGACATGCTGTGTATCTTGGCATGGGTGATGGCTGTTTAGATGTGCGGCAGCCACTGGAGAGAAGAGTATTTAGAACTATTACAAATAATAGATTGGCTTGTTTTGAGACAGAGGTAGGGATAATTTCATGGGACATTGTCAAAAATAATAATCTTTCAATTGAGGATAAATGTTCTTCTTTTATTGAACAACTTAAATCTATCTTTTTAAGCTCTTTTCCGGAAAAGACATACAGAGTCAAGAAAAACAATCCTCATGCTTTACTAATGCTTTACGTCAGATGAGGCATAGGCTGCATTTTCTGCAGGATTTTTACGATAGTCATCCTACTCCAAGCAATAAAGAAGAGGTTAAAAGTTATAAAAAAAACTCTACAGTCAAGCCTTAAAACAGGCAAAGAAACATGCAAATGATCACCTTATACACACTTCTAAGAATCCTGTAAGAAGCATGTGGTCTATTATAAATCATCAAAGGAAACATCTCAAAAGAACCAAATATCTCACCCGAACATTTTAATGAATATTTTAGCATTATCGCCACAAAAATTGTAAATAATATCTCTCAATCTAACCGAGATCCTCTAGAGTACCCTTAGAACATAAATGTCCCGCCGCCACCGGTAGTATTTTCCTTTCAGCAAGTTACAGAATGTGAAAAAAAGAAAGATCAATGAAAATCTAAAAAACAAAAATAACAGCGATATCTTTGATTTCTCGGTTAAAGTTATCCAACACATCAAAAATATAATATCTAAACCTCTTACTGATCTTATCAAAAATGTTTCTCCTCTGGGGTATTTCCAACAGTGTTAAAAAAAGCAATAATTAATTCGATTTTCAAAAAGGACTATAGTACAGATGTAGAAATATACCGTCCCATTGCTCTGCTTTCAATAATATCAAAGGTGGTGGAAAAATGTATGGCTGCTCAAATCTCCAACTATTTTGAGAACAATCAACTATTTACAAGCTGTCAGTTTGGCTTTCGATTTGGCAGAGGCACAGCCATGGCAGTTCTGGATCTTGTCTCTGCCATTCTTGACGACTTTGAGGGAAGAAATTACAGCATAGCTCAATTTTTTGAGCTTAGTAATGCTTTTGACTGTGTCTCGCATGAAATCTTGCTAGAAAAACTTTTCTATTACAAAAAGCGACCAGAATCAGTCAGGGTGAGTGGTGCCTTGTCTGCGGAGAAGGTTTTAAATATTGGAGTTCCTCAGGGATCAATCCTGGATCCGATGCTTTTCCTGGTGTATGTGAATGACCTGCCAATGTGTGAATCTGTGGCTAAGTTTGGCCAATATGCAGATAATACA
>JAEQML010077583.1:0-12820 GCA_016904865.1 Pissodes strobi | reverse complement strand
GAAAAAGTTAAAAGTTAATCTTTGTTCGAAAACAAAGCCAAAAAAAAATAATATTAATAATTAGAGATCGTAAGTTAATTACACACTATTGCCGCAAAATATATGGATAGAAAGAAAATGAAATAGAAATTGCTCACTGGGCCGATGACTAACTCCTCAGGCAGCTTCCAGAAAAAAACTGCTCACGGTAGAAAGAAGACTTCCTCGACAGGCGAAGGACTGCAAGGCTCTATATAGGTAGTGCCGCTAGACAGGCGCAGCCAAGGAACACTCTGTCGCTAACGATGCTCGTCGATAGCAATGAACAACCCGACGGTAGCAATGGATCCGACGGTGGAATAGACCCAACTGGAGGAGTAGACCCGACCGTAGAAGTAGACCCAACGGTAGTATCCTGTGAAACAACACATATTCAAGGTTCCACACGTAACTCTTAATGGACAGGCATTATAACTCGGTAATCAAAGTCAACCATCAAGGAAAAAGAGAAATCAGAATTAAAAAAAAACAATAATTTACCTGTGTAGGGGTAGTCAGTTGCTTATCGGTAGAGGGCTTTCAGTTGGGCAAGTGGGCCTCTGTAAGTGATTAAAAGGGAATTAAAAATCCGCTCACGTGCGTCACAATGTTGAAATAATGGCGTTCACAGAAAGACAAAAAAATGCACTCAACTTACCTTGAAAAACAGCACTCAAATCCCACAAAGCTCGTTTTCAGACACCAACACTTAAGAAAATATAAGGCACAACTAAAAACTAAAACTGTTAAAATGACCCGGTTGGAAAAATCCCATTAATAGGTAAAATCAAAAAATTGATTCCAACCGGTGTCTAAAATGACTGCTTGACTCACAAGATCGTCGTAAAGAGTGACGCCAAGCGATGGGAACCGAAAAGCAGCAAGCCGCACGAGAATTTCCACCTCGGAAAAAACTCTCTCCACCAATGAATACCCGGCACGACTAATCACATGTTCCTCTCAATAATTCATCCAAAGGAATTAAACGATGAAAACCTGGGATTTCGATGTATAGGCATCCACCAAAAAAAAACTACACAGAGTAGTCAAAAGGGCATTGTCATTAAGTCACTCCAATTAATAGAATTTCCTAATTATTTAGGGGAAATTAACTAACTGCGTGTGCGATGCTCAATCCCTCAACCAATCCAAAACAGTAGGCTACGAAAGCCGGAAATATTAGAAGGCCATCGACTTTATTTTCACGCGCCAAATTCAATTAGTTGGAAATCCAATTGTTTAGCAACGCGGATTTATTTTAATTTCTCGATCGAGAGAACGTCGAAGCAGATTATCTACGGGGGTTTTTCGCTATTAACCATGAGTGCGCTCGGAGCCACATGAAAGGCGACAAGTTCTAGGGCTATTTACGCATCGATATACGCTAGACAAAATGGCCTGTGACAATTCAACAAAAGATAAAGAATTAATACTTAAAATATCACCTAGAAAACAAATACTGGAATGAAATAATTGATAGCATGGCTGTCTGCCATAAAGTAGTTTTTATGACGAATCATTTTGTTTAAGAAGTGCGAAGTATTTACTAAAGTTTTCCATAGATAAGGCAACTTAGCTAGAGCTAAAGAATGCAACGATTTTTCAAAATACAGCAAATTTCTATTAATAAACTATAATTAAAAGTAATATAACTATTCTGAAAATGATTGGGACAAAAATCATAAAATAAAAACGGGTACAGTTTATGTCATAAAGCATTTATTTATTGCAAAAAAGAATAGTTCGGTTAGCACATAATTAGACTTGCGCGGGTTCCTTAATCCACTATTAAAAATTAAGATAACTTATGTAATATGCCGTAAAAAAATAGAAAAGTGGCCGGAGTTGTGTATCCAACATGGGTGAATAGTTTAATTAATATTTGTTAGATATATTTTTTGTATTTTAGATGTTACTTACTTTTATACCATTTATTTTTTAAATTTTATCTCAACTTGTCTTATTTTAAGTATACTATAAACTTGACTATAATACTCTCACAAGTAAGCAGTCGGTCTATCATTTCAATTAACAGGTTTAATAGAAAAAATCGAGTATTCTACTGGCATATGTTTCTTATATTGACTAGCCCCATTGGTTTCAAACACAAATTTACAAATTTAGCATGCGTCCGTATAGTGAACATAAAACAGTGCAGCATACATACTTCTAAAATGTATTCGACATCTAGCCATATATTCAATTTGTTTTTTAATGTTGTTTTATTGCATTAGAATTTAGTCTAAAACTAGGCCGTTCTAGTATTATTGCAAAGCTCATTTACTCTGCAAGTAATGATATAAATAAGATAGGTATTATGAGCCTCAGGCATATTCTTTTGCATTGGCATCCGAATGCCGATAAAAGGTAGACAAAGACAATGCATTGGTGTTTTGTTCTGGTACTGACAACACATGTTTCAATTTACGATTTTTTAGGTACTTTATTTACGATCGACACAACAACTTATGAAATAACACCAACAGAACCGCTTTTAAAATCAGATTTTGATGATAACTTAAACATAGTCCTCACGGTGATAGCAACATCTAGCAGCAGTAATGAAGCCCAGGCCGTTGTGGTAATCTCACTGAATGCTGAATCATTAGAACTGAAATTTGATAAAGGATATTACAGTGCGACCTATTCAAAGGACAGTGGAGTTGGTGTCGTTACCTTTGACAGTGGAAGTGACATCGGTTTTTCAGGAATTACTAATTTTACTGGCATTGAAATTAAAGTAGACGACTGTAAGTATTATTATTACACCTGTGCGTAATATATCTGGCACCGGCTAATTCTGCTATGAATTTCTCAACACGTTTATACGATAGCACTTTTAATAGGCTAGCCATTGTTCAAAAATCTTATTTAAGTAGTTGAAATATATTAGATTTATAGGAAAGGACATAACAAAATAGAAGGGCTGAATACAAGCCGAGGTTATTCCACGATTTGCACTTACAACAATTTTTTTTATATTATACAATCATTGTATCTTCCAGCATACAGTACCAATTTCCAAATCGAGCTGGATTCATTAAAATGGAAAATATCAGTTACTCTTTCCCTCAATGACACCACTTTAAACGGGGATTCCAAACTAGCTATTCCTTTAACTGCAACAAAGACTGGTATAGCAGATTCGGCATCTTCAGTGCTAATTTTAACTTTACCAGAGAGAGTTGAAATCAAATTTGGCAATTCGTATTATTCGGCAACATACTTGTTGGGAACTGATATTGACTCTGTACAGTTAGATGAAGGAATTACAATTACAGGAGCGGAACCAGACGATATTACTCTCACAGTGGACGGTGAGTATTGTTTAGATATTTTTACATGACATAAGATTGAACTGATGAAGTAGAGAAACGGATGAAAATGTGGGCGTGGGCGGCATTTCAGAGCATAATTTAGCCGTTTATTGGCAATAAGATATTACTTTAAAAGTCATTAAGCATTAAAAAATATTAAAAAATCAATTGTTTCTGAGCTAAATAATAACAAGAGTTATTTCCCAAATCTAAAAATAGAAGATAACGGGTTATTAATAGAAAACCCCACAAATATGGCCAATTATTTTAATGAATTTTTTTATAGAACCGAAAAGAAGCAAGAAATTTAAGCAAAAAAAGCATATATCTAATAACAAAAGTAATGAGCAATAGCTGATGTTTTTGCATAGTATGAACATTGTGTTTTTCAGTGAGAGAGAAGTTTTAAATATTATACCAACCAAAATAAAGATAAAAGGTCTGGTGGACCTGATGATATTCCGTTATGTAAATTTAGAGATGCCACAGAGGCTTGCCTTACACCTTTAACACATCTCATAAATATGTCTTTCGAAAAGCGAATTTCTCCCAATTCCTTAAAGAATAATAAAGCTATTCTTGTGTTGAAAAGGAGGATCCTGTTTTGGCTGGAAATATTATAGACCAATTGCTTTGACTTTTTGTTCTTTCAATATATTTAATTACCCAATGCTTATCGCATTGGGCAATAGAATAAAATAGAATTGAAGGTAGTTGGCGTTGGAACCCGCTTCAACCACTGCAACCTATGCAGGTTTATTGTAGCACTACGAACCATGCTTAGAGGGCCTCACCCAGTCTGGTCTTCTTAATCAGATTCCACAAATCAAGTACCGGCTCCTCCATGTACCTTGCAGGTCCGAGTTAAGTCTCTCCTTGTCTTGCATACCTTAGACTGAAGAGAGCCTTACACTCGCACCACACGTGTTTTGGAGTTTCCTCGTCCTCCTGACAGAACGTGCAACGGTTATTATCTGCCAGACCGATGTTTTTCATGTGTCTGTTCATTCTACAGTGCCCCGTCAGCTGACCCACTAATATTCTTATCGTCTTGCTGCTCCTCTTAAGTAGATCTGTCGTGAATTTTGGGGGGCCGTGTTTTATGAACTGTTTGGCCTGTAGTTTCTCCGGTCTTTGTAACCACCCGTTTAGAGATTGTCATCTATCTAGCTTTTAACTGCTGTTTTCAAGACTCTTCCTGCTATCCCGCAGTAGTGCTCAGGTTCCAACGCAAGTCCGTCGGCTTCTTCGTTGCCATGACCTTCATGTCCCGGAACCCACGCGATGCTGAGCTTATTACTATGACGGACGGACCTCCTCAAGGGCACTTACGCAGTCTTTAACTAGTATAGATCTGACCTTGTGTGCACTAACTGCTTTTAAGGCGGACTGACTGTCGGAGTATGTGACTACTCTCATTTTTGTAATGCTCAATTTCTCTATCTCCATGGCGCAGTGTTGAATTGCCGCAACCTCTGCTTGGAACATTGTGGCTTGATTGCCCATGCTTATGGAGATATTTGACCTTGGTCCGTGGATCCCGGCTCCCACCGCTTTACTGGTCTTAGAGCCGTTGGTATACCATCCTTGGTCTGCTTTTATAAGAGGCCCCCTCCCATTCTTCTCTGTCTAAAATTGCTACTGGGAAGGGTCTGTTAAACTCATAGGAGGGGGTTGTTTCGTATGATGGCATTTCGAAGAGATACTTGATATCCTCGTTGTCCTCTAATTTCCAGCTTGTGGGCCTTTCCCATTCAATGATGGGCTTGTTACGTTGCCTGAGCCGGTATTGTACCATTCTTACGTTCCCCTGTATGAGGATAAGTAATGGTGGTAGATTTAGCAGGACTTCAAGTGATGCAGTTGGAGTTGTTCTCATCGCCAGCGAGACGCACATACATGCTAGCCTTTGTAGGCCTTCTAGTTGCCTGATTGACCTGTTTGCGTGGCTTTTATGCCCCAGGCTATAGAGCCATAGGTTAGCATGGGCCTTACCACCATTTGATACAACCGGAGTTCCAATTCGTGTCGCAGCCCACAGTTTCTCCCGCAATTCTTGCTTTCTGAGTGATATTGCTAAGATGCGGTTACCAAGTCATACTTTGGTCAAAAGTGACACTTAGGTATTTGACTTCCTTGGAAAAGGGAATTATTATCCCGCTGGGCATTGGATTTTTCAGATCTTTTAATGCTATTTTCTTTGTGAATGGGACTATTGTGGTTCTCAGCGGATTAACTGACAGATCCTCCTCTTCGCACCATTTGCTTACTATGCTCAAGGCCTGTTTTGTGCTCTTATTCAGACACAGCCCATGTTCCTCCCCCTGACTATTATGACTAAGGCGTCTGGTGTTTGAGTGCCTTAAAAGGCAATGGATTTGTATCGGGTAGATCCACTTTATCTGCTACTTTATCGCTATCGCTATTTTATGTTAAAGGTGATTAACACTCTTGTGGCGGGTGACCGCCCTGTTGGAATATTTTGTGATATCGGCAAGGCGTTTGAGTGGGTCGAACCTGATGCCCTTCTGGGCAAAAGGAAACCTTATGGAATAAGAGGTGCTGTCTTGGACCGGTTTGTCCCCTTCTTGTATATCGTACGTAATAGGTGGAGGTTGGGGATTGGTCAGGTGATGCTTGCTCGTTCTGTATCCAGCCTGATGAAGGCTACAATTGCATGGTCGAAACGTTTGTACTACCAACATAATTGCGAAAAATTAAAAACAAATACCAGATTTGCTTTGTTACTTTAAGCGCTAATGCATAAAAGAGATTACTGTAGGCACTAGTGCATAAAAGTTCATTTTACGCAATCATTATCACTGATTAAAGCTACTGAGAAATGAATTGTGCCATAAATTTAGTGGTTGATTTTTTTTTTAGGTTTTGATGATAATTTTTACTTGGGGTATAATAGCGATACCACATCATATGGCATAACCGTAAAATCAAATCTAAACGATAGCGTATTAGATAATAATATGCAGTTAATCGTAACAGTAAACGCATACACGACCGAGAAAGAATTGATTTGCTCCACACTCCTTCTTCTTGAGTTGCCTACTAAAACTTCGACGATAGATTTTGAGAACAAGCATTATTGTGCTAAATATACAGTGGATTCTGAAGATGGAGCAATAGTAAATATAACAGATGGACCCATAATACTGAAGAATGATGATGGTTTAGATTTAAATTTTTTGATTGAAGGTATGTGTGCGCATGATAATATTTCTAGTTGAGAAATATCAATATAAAATAACACAAATTATTAATGAAGCATTATAATTTTGAATGCTAGTGTATTAGATTATAATAAGAAATCATCATCGTATCAACAGACAAAAAATCAACTACTTGCAGTTTCCTTTCTTTATTTTACTACTTTATCATCCCCGATAGATTTTGAGAAGAGACATTACTCTGCTTAGCGTACAGTAGATTCTAAATCTAATGCAACGATGAATATTGCAGATGTGTACACAAAAGTGGATTATTGTGACAAATAATCATTTCATTCATAATTTTTATGACTTTATCTAACGACTCATCTTTGCGAATGTATCTTCGATCTGATCTTTTTAAACAAAGCACTTTTTCATTTCGATTTTTAAAAAATAATAGGGAACTTAACTGACAAATAAAAACCGAAATAAATGCTAAAAACCATAAGTGGACATCCTATAAAAAAGTTTAGTAAAAAAAGAATCTGTTAATTAAATTCATTGTGGCCAAAATCTTGAAATAAAAATGTCAAGAAATTCGACTTATTCCAGGCGCTCATAAACGCGCGTGCACTGGTCGTGACCTAGAAGAGCATAATCAGTTTGTCGGCGCGCCACACAGTGCTTTGAGGTAATGGGATAAATGGACAAAAATCATTACTCTTGTTGTACTCAACGGATTTAAACTAAATAATAACCGTTGGGTAGCTAATCTAATACAATAAGCTATATCTGACACACAAAAAATCTGAGTTTAGGTGTTAATAAAAAATGTATGCTGGCTTGTACGCTATGAAACTTTTCATATTTCTGGATTCAGTATAAAACAAAACGGCAAAAAAAGTCGTAGTTAGGTTTTCATCGCACAATTTTATTTTTTTATAATAAATTACACAAATAATAATAATAAAAATAATAATAATAATAATAATAATAATATTAATAATAATAAATAGATATAGGTAAAAAAAATTCAATAAATTTTGACATAGATTTAAAATTAAACTACTAACTTTAATTAATATAGAACTTCAGAAAGAAGGTACCCAGAAAAAATAAAGATCTTAAAATGGTTAAATAATATAATAAACATTCTTAGAAAAAGGAAAGGAAGTTGAAAATTGTAAAATTGCTACTCATTATGTAAATAAATGAAAATTTATACTTAAAAAAAATAATCATTAGATCCCTAAGCAAAAAAAACATAACTGTTATTGTTGAAAATAGCATAGAAAAAATTATTTGCTTTCCGAAAGGTCAGAACTGTCTGAACTTTGCAAGTCAAGTTCGCCAATATCTGAAGGCAAAATATCCGAATACTGTTGCGTACAAAAAAGTCTACTTCCAAATATTCTGTGATATCATTTATGTTATCCTGTCGTGATTTGAAAGTTGTAGTCTTTCTGAAAGATGAGATAAATGGATCTGAGGTAAGTAGATTATTCATAATGTCCTTATTTGAGCTTTTTCTACAAGTTTTTCTTGCGTGGTTCAAACGCACTTTTCGGACCTCTTTATGTCTTGCTTCAAGTGCATGCTCGGCTAGTTGCTCTATGGGCAAATCAAGAAGTTGGATAATCTCAATTCCATGATCCATGAACTAGAATATTATGGATACTGCAAGGCATATAGTACCAAGGATATAATTCAATGTTAAGATTTCTCGATTCCCTCAAAATCCGTTGAAACTGCACCAACTTGATTTTTTGACACAACTCTTAAAACTTTTGAAAATTTTAAAATAAGTTCTATGTCAATGCCGGTTATCGAGGAACTTAACTCTGGGTTTGGAAAAACCTTCTAGCCATATTCCCATAATTCGTGGATCCATAGCCTGGTTTTGTCAATAATTAATCCCATTTGAACTTTAAAACCCTTCTGAAGTTTTCGTTTTTGGTTTTCAACAAGTTTTTTTGTTTCCAGGGTCCTTAACTTGCCAACACTTTATTGGCAATATATAACAAACATTCAAAAGAACGGAGTCATGAATGAAGGGAAGATAGGCCAAAGTTAAGATTTTCAATTTTTGTCACCCTTTCGTAAACTTTATCTGTGTTCATCTCCTTGAAAGACGAACCGCAAATAAAGCACGTTTGCGTTGAGTTTATTCCTGATAAAGTATTGATACAGCTACCATCTAACATTGTAAAATGAAGAATATATTGCAGAGAAATCTGTACCTTTAATGTGAATGTTTAAATGTCGTATTTGTGCACATTGGTACAATACACGCCTTATGAGCTGTAGTTTTCTCCATTTTAGTTCAAATCACAAAATACAAACTAAAACACTGTCACAGAGAAAACAAAAAAATATTACAACCCACGAAACCTAAAAACTTAAAGCATAACCTGCTGTCTCTCGCTGCGAGTCGCAATAGATGATCGGCCGATCCGCCGCGCCGATCGTTATGCTCTATGACGTCAAATCGTGTTTAAATTGGCGCGGATTTAACGGCAACTTTAAAAATATATAGAAACAAAACGGGTGATATTTAACACTTCAGATTTGGCAAACCTTCTTTTTTAGCGTAATAGAACAGATTATTGAAATAAAAAAAAATGTGCAAGTTCCCTATGTACTTCCCGAAAGTAACTATCTCGAGATAAAACTGCGCAAATAGGAGCCTTTGATCCCATTGCGAAAATTAAACATTTTGACCTTTTATAGCTTTATATGAGATTTCATCTTTGCGCATCTATCTTTGATTTGATCTTTTTAAATAGGTAGAACACTTTTAAATGTACTTCCCAAAAGTAATTATCTCAAGGTAAATCCACGCAATTAGGGACTCTTTTCTAATTTTTTATGGTTCTATCTAAAGTCTTATCTTTGCCAATCTGTCTTTGATCTGATATTTTGAATAGGACACTTTTTCTTTCTTTTTTTTTTAATTAAATCCCACAAGTAATTATCGCAAGGTAAAACTGTACAATTAGGAGTCCTTTTCTCCTATTGAGAAAAATAAAAAAAATTAGTTTTTGTGGCTTTATCCGACGGCGACGTCCCTTTTTTGCGAATCTGCCTTCGATCTGATCTTTTTAAATATATCACCTTTTTATGAAGTCTTTTTTTTTAAATGTGTATTTCCCAAAAGAAATTATCTCAAGGTAAAACTGCTCAATTAGGAGCATTTTAGCCATTGGGGAAATACACATTTTTTTATACCTTTATTTGACGTCTCCTCTTTGCAAATCTATCTTCGATCTTTTTAAAGAGAACACTTTTTTATTTCTTCAAAAAACTGTACTTCGCAGAAGTTATTTACGCATTAGAAGCGTTTTAACCATTGCGAAAAGTAAACATTTATATTTTCTATGGCTTTATCCAACGTCTCATCTTTGCAAATCTATCTTCGATCTGATCTTTTTAAATAGAATTTTCCTTTTTTCTATAAGATTTCTACTTCCCAAAAGTAACTATCTCAAGGTAAAACTGCGCAATTAGGTGCATTTCATGCGGAAAATAATTTTTTTATTGCATTATTCGACGTCTCATCTTTGCGAATCTATCCTCGATCTGATCTTTTTAAATAGATTACTTTTTCATATCATTTTTTGAACATTTATACTGCCCAAAGGTTATTATTTTGTTGGCAGGCTGAATCTGAAGCATTTGGTACACAGTTTCAGTATGAGTATAATAATTTAAATTAAATAGAATTGTATCTGAATATTTGTAGATATTTTATTCTTTTATTTAAATATAATATATTTTGTTTTGTCTAAGTTTATTTTTAATTTATTTTGTATAAGCCAGTTATAGTATTGTTTTAAATCATCATTAGCTCTATGTTCAAGATCTTCTGAACTTTTAGCCCTATAAATAGGCACTGTGTCATCAGCGAAAGTATAATATTCTGCTCGTAGATCTGCCAATCGCAAACTCAAAACAAACAAAGTATACAACAAAGGTCCTAATACAGAGCCCTGAGGCACGCCATAGTTAGTTCTTATTCTACTATTATAATCACCTAAGGTTATATATTGCTTACGGTTACGCAGATAAGACTCAACAAGGTTATAAGCTACACCTCTCAATCCCATATTTTTAAGTTTACTCAAAAGTAGTGTATGATCGACAACATCGGAGGCTTTCCTTAGATCAATAAAGACTGCCAAGACAATATTACCCTGGTCCAGCCCAGTTGATATTGAACTAATTAAATCCGTATTGGCACCTAATGTACTACTGTTACTTGTGAAACCATACTGATAAGAGTCTGGTTCAATATACTTACTCATAAAAGAGAAAAAACTTTTTTTCATAACTACCTCAATAATTTTGGAGAAAACAGTAATGAGGAAATGGGTCTATAATTATTTTTCGATGTTCTCAATCCAGACTTAAATATTGGGCAAATCTTTACTATCTTTAATTCCTCGGGAAATATACCTGTCCTAATTGTAGTATTTACTAACACTAATAAAATTGATGCAACACTTTCTTTCTTTTAAACTAATTAGATTTTGAACAGTAGCATCGTCCCTGCCAGGAGCAGCTCCCCTCTTAAGATTCATTATAATATCCCCATTTTCTAATTCATTAGTTGGTTCTAAGTAAATACTATTATCACATGTTATCTCGTTTAATATGACATCAGAGCTAGCGCTATTACTTGCGGTTTCAATCTCCTCGATTATTTTTAAGCCTATCTGTGAAAAATGTGCATTCAAAGTATCTGCAATTCTTTGTAAGTCTGTTACAATTCTGTTACAATCTCCAACTCACTTACACTGTCTCTACAAGGATTATTTTTTATAAATGAATTAATAATGTTCCATTGCTTCTTTTTATTTTCACCAGCCTGCCATTTATTTCTAAAAAATGTATGTTTTTATATTTTAATTTGATTATTTACTTTATTTTTAAAGATTTAAAGTTTGCCCTTAATAGAATATTGTTAGTTGTTAGGATTATTTAGTTGTTTGTGAATCCTGTTTTGCCTTATTGATTACTTCTTTTAATTGATGAAACGTACTTACTTCTAAATTATTAGTCCTTTGTGTAAAGTGTTGTTCAAATCTATCAGTATTGAGATATTGCTTTTGAATGTACATCTTTTGTTTACAAAATACTAGTCTTTCTTGCGCCTTTAATCCTACCTTTTTGTGGTCAGAGAGGGGATTATCCTCAATTGTTATCCTACATCTAGGCTTCATGGACCCGTTAAATAATACATGATCTATTATTGTGTTACTAGCACCAATTGCATCTCTTTATATTCCTTGGTTAACCAGGAGCAATCATTTAGTAAATTAATATTTACATCACCAATAATAATATGATTTGTTTTATATCTATTTAATATTGCCTCTAAATCACTTAAAAATATGTTACCGTTATATGAGGGGGGTCTATAAATAGCACTAAGTTTTAAATTATTTTTCCAAAAGAGATACAAACCCAGTTAAAACCCTTATTAGACTCACTGCAATCTACTTTGCTGTACTTGATAGATTTTTTTATATATATTGCAGCTCCTCCTCCTCTTGTGTCTCTGCAAGAATGGACCGCAGAATAACCCTCAATGTTATGGAATGGCGTTTCAGATTCGTAGAGCCATGTTTCCACAAGTACGAAGATATCACTTTTAAAACTGCCTTGGATTTCATCTATTTTATTGCGCACGCTTTGTATATTTAGATATTCAATCGTAACACATTTCTTATCTTCTTTATTCAGTTTTTTAGGTCTTAAATGCTTTGTATTAGAGTTGTCTTGCTCACATCTGTTTTTCGTAACATATCTTACCATTGCTTACCCATAAATATTTAAAATTATTCTCCTTTTTAAATTGTTTGGCCTCTCTGAAAAGTTGAAAATTTTGCTTTCTTAGGTCATGATTAATATATATGGGTTCTGTTGTATTGTTTGGTCCCATTATTTCGGTAGTAAGATTCACATTCTTCTTAGCTGTCATCCATTTTTTCATGTCTTCCTGATTTTCAAATATTACCCGTATTGGCGGACTAGTACTAGTATGAAATCTATCTTCGATCTCAACTTTTTAAATAGAACACTTTTTCATTTCTTTAAAAAAATACCAGGTAAAACTGCGCAATTAGGAGCATTCTAAACATTGCGAAAAATTTATTTTTTTTTCTATGGCTTTAGAAAACATTATTCTTTGAAAAATATTAAATATTTTAAATTAATATTAGTTAGGGCCAGTAGGTTATGAAATGCTTTGTATATCTTGTGGTTAAATTTTTAGGTTTCGATGAAAATTTTGAATTGGTATATGATAATAGTTCCGCA
>JAEQML010077580.1:0-12820 GCA_016904865.1 Pissodes strobi | reverse complement strand
ATCATTTTCGGATTCAGCGGGTTCGACAGTAGAAGTATCGGATCAGAAACAGCCATGAAAACAAACTTGCAATAAGTAATTTTGAGACAATTGACCCTACTTTATTTTGTAAATATTGCTACTTCATGGTGAAAGTTACTTGTGGATATATATCGTCATAAAATGCCGTATTATTTCGGTTGTAGTTGATTTTCTTTAATGTAGCACTTTTTTAATTAATTTTTTTTCTGACTGACATTTCAGTAATCGTGTTAATTGACATCCTGATTTGACGTTTTGATTTGAGCCTGTTGTATATGTTAAACATTGTTAATCTTTTCTCGTTAAGTTTGACCAATATACGTTGTTATTGTTTATCCGAAGTGCTTTCTTTATAATCTCTTCTCACCTGACGTAGAGCAATTCCGGATCTGAACTACTCTCCTGCACACTAATCAAGGCGTGGCCTCACTGGATAAAAACATTGCGTGACAGATATGGTGGAGGCATGCCGATTCTACGTCAATTAAGTTGTCTTATTATTTAACTCTTCTTGCAAGTTGTTACTTCCCTGACAAATTGGTGGAAATGAGTACCCACAAAAGCACATAAAACTATATGCTCGACGTCAAAAAACAGTTAAATTAAAATTGAAATCACGTGAGCAGGATCAGTTAAACATAACATTTGGTCAATATAATAGTCTACTTCGATATACCCACTAAAACTAATATAATATAAAATATTTCAATGTGACATAAATTCAAATCGCGCATTAATGTATTAAATCATCGCAGAATACAAGTCGCTACTTAACGGCATACGCTAAAAGCAACAGATTCATTGAATCCAAGTGCCGCCGCCTAGGAACAATGAACGCAAGCTTCAGAAATTACTGCTTGTCGAGGAAAGAGTAGCAATTTAGAAAAACGCCAGGCTTGCAACAACCTATGCAAGTGGGCCTAATATTCGATAAACTAGTAATTGCTCTACTGAGTCCATTTCGAAGGAGCAGCCAAGGAATAACTATGATAGTGGTAGCAACTGACTACGCTTCAAGATACTACATCAGAGCCGCATTATCTAATGGAAAAGCAGGTCCAGTAGCTAAGTTTTTGTTAGAAAAAGTGTTTCTAATACATGGTGTACAAGAATATTATCAAGCGATAGGGGGAAAATTTTCAATCGGAACTAGTACGTAAAATAGGACAGATAATTGGTTTAAGAAGTCAATTTACCACAGCTTATCACCTATGCTGCAATGGCCTAACAGAAAGACTAAATACAACTATTGCAGACATGTTCTCTATGTATTGCAATACACAGCAAACAGATTGGTGTAGTTATATTCAATTCAAAACATTTGCATATAATACAGCTATACAAGATACAACAACATTTAGTCCATTCACGCTAACATTTGCAACAGGACTTACTGTCCGAATACGATGACGTATTCGTAAAAACAGCACAATACGGTTAGTTCTTCCCAACTAACCTAACAAAACACGTCATATGGGGACGCTAAACCAATAAATCGATCATATCGAGTGTCCCAAACAGAAAGAAAGGTCATTGACGAACAGATAAATGGAATGCTGGAGAGCGACGTCATGCGTCCATGTCATTCCTCCTGGGCAAGTCCAGCAGTATTAGTTAAGAAAATGGATGGAAAAACGAGATTCTGTTGCGATTATAGAAAAATTAATCAATATACAAAGAAGTAAAACTAGCGTCTACCACAAATAGACGATATTCCAACATATTCAGGAGATACGAAATACTTCAGCACCCTGGATATGTTCTCGGGATATTGGCAAGTCCAGAAGAAAAATCTAAACAGTACACGGTATTTGTGGCACAAGGACACGGCTTATATGAATTCAATGTACTAGGGTGGGTCTATGCAACGCTCCTGCCACATTCCAAGAACTAGCAGACAAGGTAGTTTGGGACATGAAATGGAAGGAAGTGTTAATATACCTAGATGACATTATTATTTTCTCACGTACAATAGAAGAACACATAGACAAGCTCAGAAAAGTATTTGAACGGCTACGACAAGCCAACTTAACATTAAAACCAAATAAATGTGAGTACCTTAAGAACATATGAGGACTCTGAAATTTAAAGTTAGCAAGGCTGGCATTCTCCCAGATGATGTTAAAATAATTTGTGTAAAAAACTTTCCAATACCCAAGAAGGTCAAGGGCGTGCAAAGTTACATAGGATTATGTAATTTGTATAGAAATTTTATTAATAACTTTACAGCAAACGCACGACCTCTACATAAATTAACCAGAAAGTCAAAAAAGTCTATATGGGGACCACAACACGAGGAAGCATTCAAAATATTAAAAGAAAAACTAATATCAGCTGCACTACTGCATCACTTTAATCTAGAAAAAGGAACGATCCTTCGAACTGACGCATCAACAAACGGATTTGGGGGCCATTCTACTGCAAGAAGATGAAACCAAAATGGCACATCCTGTGGCTGACATAAGCATGAGTTTGTCAAATTATGAGAAAAATTATTCTATAAGTGAGCTACAATTACTAAATGTAGTATGGCTAATGGGATACTTTAGATATCTGGTATATGGACAACCAATAAAAATCGGTTATTGCCCTTGGTTTACGGTTTACGTTCTCTTAATTTACGTGGCAGATACGTTATTTCGCATAATAATTAACTAACATTTTTATTTTCACTTTAATTGAGTAGTTACGTAAATTTATTTTTTGTTGTAATTTTATCCTTTGATAACAAGTTTACTTTCGCTATACATAAACGGTACACTCATTTATTTATTTACACGTACAACCCAGGTATTACTTCAAGTAAAGTAATTTATTTCGAGTAGTGTTTACAAAAAGCAATTCAAT
The DNA here is from genome assembly GCA_016904865.1 of Pissodes strobi. Lineage (NCBI taxonomy): Eukaryota > Metazoa > Arthropoda > Insecta > Coleoptera > Curculionidae > Pissodes > Pissodes strobi. The sequence continues at coordinate 9,952 of JAEQML010077580.1, read as the reverse complement.
TATTCACCATCTCTTCTTTTGCTCTAGAAGCATTGATTATCGTGGATACCGCAGTATAATTAACTTATATTTATTTTAATTGACTTGTGGTCAGGGACGGCTGGTACATAAGAACTGCAGAGCTGCAGAACCACCAAAATTTTGAAGAAGCTACTTGACTAATTTCTTATCCTTCAACTAAAAAATTTACGATTCCTCAAAATAATAATGTAAAATTAAAGCACCCAATTTTCGGCCGGGAATGCTATTCTATATACCATCTCTGCTCATATACACTGCGAACACGCCGCCGACGCCGGCCGGTGTATGGTCTAGACGGACTACAGTTCACCAGTAAATTTAATATAATTTCCTCGCGACGATATGTGAATGTCCTTATTTGGACTGCTATTATTCGCGCACAGCTATTCTTCTCAACCTAAAGCATGATACAGTTGTCAATTCGCAGAAATGAGCTATTGAATTTTAATAGGGAAAATTTCGCAGTTATTTAGCTGCATTCGTGACAGTACTTGCCGGTTTTTACAAATATAAGCTCGCGCGCGTTTTATATAGCGAATTTGAAGAGACAATTATTAATTAATTGATGTGTCTAGATTGTTGTAGTTGTATCGTTTTTGTTTCTTGTTATTGTTAGTAGGTTGCTGTGTGGTATAGACTGTAGACTTTTATAAAAATGGATGTAGTGCATAATTTAGTGAACGTTAAAATAAATACACTTACGAGAAAAAACTTGAATTGAAAAATAGAGGTAGGCCATTACCAGATATTTCTATTGAGATAGGCGGTGTTAGCAGAGGAAAACCTTATGCACGAGATTTATTCTCGAAATTACTGGATTTGTAGCTGCAATAAAAAAGCCCTTTTTTGCTTTCCATGTGTAGTTTTCGGAGATAATAGAACATGGTCGGAGACAGGTGTAAGAGACTTGGTACATTTTACGGAAAAAAATAAAGAAACATGAAAATTCGAACAATCATATTCAAAATGCTATGGAATATGCTTTATTAGGTACAGTTAACCAGCCCCGTCTCCAGGGGTGAGGTGACGAGGCAGAGGCGGCCGTTTTTATTTCTTCTATAAAGTTTTAATTTGTTTGTCTGCAACACGGTAAACACTCTCGCAATGAATGCCTATACATATTTATTTTTTTTTACTGAAATGTTTAAAACAAAATTAGGCAAATCATTTACAAATTTAATTCCTCCCGAGGCGTTCTTTTAACACGGCACAAAATAATTTTCTAATGAACCTAAGCACAAACAATATAGCTACGCGTAGGTATATTGTTTGTGACCTAAGTCTTGAACCTAATAAGGTTGGCTTAAGTTTAAATAAGTGTGGACATGAAAACGTATAATGTATTATTTCATAGTTAACTCGCTAGTTAATATGTGAATTTAAAAATATTATAAAAATTTTCCTAGTTTCATTCGGTACCTTTTTATACAAATAAATAGTATCGTAATTTGGTATTCAGCTAAATCAGTGAAAGCCATTGAGGTAAGGCGCTAGGGCGCCCCCTCCCTACTTGGATAATTAAATATTTAAAGTAGTTTTTGACAAGAATTTTGTTGATCGTATCAAAAAAAAGGGAAAAGGTATGTAACGAAACCTATTTTTGTAATGAAATATTTTTGCTGGGCGAATTTCTAGTTAATCATTTTACTCAGTTTGACCTTGAAAATAGTAAAAATTTTCGCCTGCAGCGCATATTTTCACCTCTGCCGCCTTTCCCTTTACTAGGGGAAACATTTGTATATATTTATACAAATGTTTCGATTTTGCCTGCCCTAAGCAGCACTGCCTCTTTGACAGATGACGAGCCGCCACTGCTTGTGGTCAATTTTTTTAGCCGTAATAAGCAAACCATTCGTTACGTTTCCAAAACAAATCAAACTTTCTATTCATCTATCTATCTGTTTCATGTATCATCTTTTAATACTAGAGTTCCAAAAGGGAAGTAATTAATAAGTATAATTAAATCAATTAGTTGGGCTCAATAGTTGTAAGATTTTGATTTTTTCCTAAAATTGTTTTGGTTTTTTCTGTTGCGAAGCTTAGGCCAAAATGAATTCCAAGTTACCACTTGGGGATTTTCTAACTGGTGGCACCTTTAAATAAATTTAACCCCTGCTACTCTTCGACATTTGATTTAAGGCCTACTTTGCATGTTTAAAAGGCTGCTCGTTCGGGCCTACGCAACTTTAGCTTTTCTTTTAATTTTATTAGCTCCGAGTATCTTTTAATCTCAGGTGAAAATAAATAAATAAAATCGGAAGCTAACAAAGAGCGTGGCAAGAGCCTGCAGATATTTAGCACATTGAAAGACAACATTATTTTATTTCTCTCCCAAATGGTTTCTTATTTAGTGGTTGTAATTTTTTTAATTGAATATTTTGCTTATTCTGTAAGCGTAGAATATTTTTCTTTTGTTGCTTCTTGTCATATTTTTGCTTTCTTAACCGCTGTCTTGCACCTGGATTTGATTTGTAAGGCAAATATAATAAATAAATAAAATGGAGATGAGCGTTGTAGTAAAGTAAAAGTTAAATAATTTCAATTCATGCTAAAAATGCAAAATATTCCGCATGAATAATTTTCTATAAATTAATCAGAAGAAAAATTCCCTAATCACACTTTCCAACAATACCTATTAAACCAAAACTTGAAATGTCTGGTAAATTTAAAACTTCCGCTAAATAATAAGTCTTGAAAAGTTTTAATGTAAAAAATATAATTATACAATACTGGACCATTCGACAAGCAGGATATAAAACTTGTTTGCATGAAGTTTCATGGCATTTTTCTCGTCCGAAATTTGATTGCTTAGGCAATTGGTTATAAGATTGTTATATGAATGCTTTTATTATTTTTGTTGTGATGACGTTAAAGATAAACGTTGTAATAAAGTAGTATCAAAAACCTAGTTCCTAAACCCAAAATATTATGCATAACCATATGGATATATTCGAGGATATATTTAAAATGCAAAATATAATAAAGTGAAATAAAATACCTATTTTATTTCATGCTGTTCTTAAATCGCAAAATATTCCTCTTCACTAATTTTGTGTAGATTTATCAGGAGAAATAATCATCAAAACGCGCTTTCGAACAATACGTATAATAAAAACTCACCCTCGAAATGCCTGTCAAATGTAAAACTTCCATTCAATAATATAAATAAAAAGTTTTTAACAAAAAGACCGCGAGATATGAAAAAAAAAATTTCATTATTTATATATGCCAATTACGGAGGAAAACTAACGTAAACTTCCTAATTGCTTATATGACAAGATGTTGCCCGGACCACATCACAGGGCTTCAGAGTTGCGCGCATATTACATTATGGACAAACACCATATCTTTTCGGTCCAGCTAATTGCTTTCAACTAGTCTCTTAGTCAGACGGTCAGATGCTGTGCTTGTGATACGGCGGCCCGGGTTGGATTCCCGTCGATGTTTTTTTATTTTTTCAATTGCTTCTTTTTTCAATTTATGTTAGTTTTGTTTGGTTGCGCATTGGACATTGCATGAAGTGAAAATGTAAAAATACAAATGTAAACATAAACAATAAATGGTTTGTCAATAATGTGATGCGCGCGCAACTCTAAAGCTCTGTGAGGTGGCCCGGGAAACGTCTTGTGGCAGTATGCAACTATTTTCTGGCCTGTTGAGCCTCTTGGTTTATTGCAAAAAGTTTATACCAAATTTGTCCTTATTAGGATAACTTACAGCATAATTAGTTTTCTTGCTGCTTTCGCCTTAGCAATATAGGACACAAGGATAATAGGAGGATTTCTGGACTTTATATCAGCAAACGCAGACATTTTTGTGTACATATAGCTTCCTTCAACTGTTTTGAGTACATCATGTATATGTTTATGATTTGACGGCATAGTCTCTACCAGGGTGAAGATAAAGTCTCTGCACATGCAATATCAGATGGTGGTTTTGTTCATAAAAACCTTTAATGATGCAGACTTATTTATCGGATGCTTTGTCGTCAAACCTTAAACCATTTTTGTTAATTCTTAAGAAATTGGTAATGAACATCTTGGTTAGTACCGCCATTGGCACGAATGAAAATTTATGTACCGATTAGTGTAATATGCCTTTCGTCCGACCTCGGCACCTGTGTTCGATCAGCATCTTTGTTTGAACATGTCATGATTTTGAGGGATGAAGAATTTTCTGAATATCGCCGACTTTTTCTTCGTGACCTACCTATGGACCGAAGCCATCGAGAGCTACGGCGAATGTCGTGCAGTGGCTCTCGACATATCCAAAGCATTTGATAGGGTCTGGCATGATGGATTGTTAAGCAAATGACATCATATGGACTAGCACCAGCACTTCTTCTATGGGTTTCCAATTTCTTAAGGGCTGGAAGCTGCTATTGATGGACATCTCTCGGAGGAAACCGAATTTTCATCTCAGTTCTTCGATCCTTGCAACTTTTTCACTGTTAGAACGACCCAGATTGACACCTTTTTCAAAAATATACCTGCCCAAAAAATGATCGCAGTATTCCGCCACTTTTTATAAGATTTGGAAGAATGTCAATGACCGTATGAAAGCAAAGTTTAAAAAAAATCGGATCGCCAAAACCAAGCGATCATCTAGTAAGGTTTTGTCACCAGCTTACTCTCCACTCTGAAACATGCAGTGCGCGTAAGGAAATTTCATTTTAAGAATCCACATCCGGAATGGTCGACATTCAACACGTTACCCAGTGTGAGATTTTGTGCATAAATTGCGCATGCTCAGAATATGATGACTCTGATATTTGGCTTCAGAAATATCAAAGTGCCGACCGCCAAGTCAAATAAATAGCACATGGCGCATGGTGAATCCAATTATTCTGAATCAAAAGCCGATTGGAAAACACGAAAATTCCTAAAAAAATTGCATTGGCAAAGTAATTTACACCAGACTAAGCACCAAAAAAGACAGAAAATAGCTCTGATGATACCGTTCAATCACAAGCAATACCAGAAGGCATAAAAGAAATTGTGTGGCGTGCGAAAACAAAAACATATTTCGGTTTCATTGACAGAAGAAAATAATTTATTTGTCTCAAACACACGACAATTTGGTTCCCGCTTTGTACAAAAGCAAATATAGATACAAGTAATTTAAAAGCCCAAATTATTGTTGGTTCCTTTCATTAAATAGCGTTTGTAATTTTGTTTCTATATTAGTTTTATGCAAATTTATTAAAGTTAAGGTTATTTTCTACATCTCCATTTAGTAATATTAAAGTAAATAAAAAAATAAACTGTTTTCGTATGTCTGTTACATTTATATTATATTTATTCTTTAAATTTTGCGTCGTCTCATAGACAGTGTAAAATACTATCAAAATACAGGTATAAAATATGAGAGCACCCCCTCCCCCGCCCGCTGCTCCGATCCTGGTAAGTTTATTACAGTTTTTCAACGTAACGAAGCAATCATTTTTAGCAATAATCTATTCACATGGTAGTCAGGGAATCCATTTTTGGTAGAACGATGGTCAACCATGGCTTTTCTCAGAACAGCCTCCTCAGGCACCATCACCGCCTTTTTTAAAACATTAGGCTGGGCGATGGCCTAGATGGCTTAGTTGACCTAGGGCGCAAGCACAGAGGGTTCATGCATGGGGTGTAAGTATCGTGGCCTTTCAAGGCCACCTTCTCACAGTTTCTTGATTCCAGATGCACATGGTAGTCGCGTTATAATAACATTACAATTAAACATAACTCAGTTTTTATGTTAAAAAATGGGAATCTATTAGATTTTACTGATTTTTGTACATATTACATTGAACTCTCGCGATAGCTGCTAAGCATAACATTTACTGAAGATTTTAAATCATGTTTTCCACCTTAATATGTCTTTCTTTGATTCCAAAACTCCTATGCTAGAGTATTTATTTAGCTCGCAGCTCCAACATATCTAATTCCGTTTTCCCTATTAGCTGCTCTCAAACAAACTTTCCAATTAAATCCCGTTTAATATCTGAACAATATAAGCCACTAATAACTTATAGATCATAAGCATAATTTTGGCAAGTTTCTGAAAAGTTACCCCACCTATATTATCTTGTGCTTTGCGCTTGACATTTGCTTATTCGAGCTTCGCCGAACTTTAGTTTAAGAAATAATATCATCGTTATCCTAACATACGAACTAATTATATGTGAAGCGTAGGCAAAGGAAATAGCGGCAGTTCACTGAAACAATACTTAATTACAGGGATAAATATTTGTTTAATTTGTGTTTACTTAATATACTTTTGTTGATAACCACAACATTGCCAAGGAGGTACTCTGTTTATGTAGCTCTAATTATTATTCTCGTACATTTATCATCTTAGGCTACCTCATGCACTTTAATTGGCGAAGAAAGGTTAAAATTTTGATACCGACTAGAAGCTGTGCTGCATGGGAAACAACCTTTTGTGGCATTATAATAAATTATTTCCCTTACTGAGAAATCTGGATAAGTATGATGGATCCAATCATTTATTTGAACTAACGGAATTAAATAATAACACTCAAATGAAAACCAAATTTGATTGAAAAATAAATCATTAAATATACATTGCTTTTAATATTTAAAAACGGTAATGCTTTTTGCTCTCTTAATGGATCTATGACATATTTTGTGACTGTTGATTAGCATCACATTCTAGCGCTTTAATCAATAATTCAAAACCAATTATTACACACCTATTAAACATATATCATTACTGAATATTTTTTTTCTCTTCTTAATAGGTATATCTAAAAAAAATTGTTTTTTTTATCTTAAAACGCATGAATTGCTATTCAATAAGCATATAGAAAGGTGTACTATTTGCCGTCACGTACTACACCCATATATTTTGACGGCGCACTTGATTCTCCAAGAAATTCCACTATTCTCTTTTACCGATTAAAAAAAAAAACATTCCTACAATTTTTTTTAATTCTATTCTTGGTGCATGTCAACTTCTAATATTAGGTCAGTTACAGAAGGAGCCCAATAAGATATAAACAAGAGTAAAAACGTTGAAGGATATTTTTTTTCATATAAATTATACACTGACGGTCATACCTTTTAGGGTCATTTGTTTTGTCGATACTCTCGCTACCTTACTTCTCGCCACCTTAGTTCTGGTGATCCGAGTCGCTCGGAAAGATGAATACCTTTGGCGCGCCCTCTTGACAGGTATATATGTTTTGTTACGGTAATTGATGGGGCTTTTCTCTCTTACACGCTTGACGCGTGTAGGAGGTGGGTAAGAGAAGATCAGTTTTCAAAATCTAAAATTTCCACTGTTATATTTGACCAACAGGTCTAGCTGCTGTCTGATTTTGCAGTGAAATTAATTGGCAAACATACTGCCAGGTGTATTTTCTGAAATTACCGGTTGCATTGTCAAATACCGATAAAACAGTGTAACGACTAGTGTGCTTACCCTTTCTATGTAAAAAAATGTTTGTTACATGTTAGTGTGTCTATATTGAATAGTGAAAATTATTTACAATTTAATTAGTGACCTTCCGTGGGACAGATTATGTTCCTTGACATTCCGTGGGCAAAGTGACCGTCCATGTCCTTTCGTGGGACATACCGGTGGATTCCACGTCGGCATCATCTACGAGAAACAGGTACCATCTAATATCGTTATTTATCGCTATTATCGTAATTTATCGCTTGGCTTAATGAATTTAATGTTAAACGACTGTAGGTCGTCTATTTTTTATATTGTGCCTATTACCGTGGCTGAAAAAATTTGCGTAATGAGTGTAGGTCGTTTGCTTTCATATATCATATCTAATATCAGTATATATCATTTTGATTTAGGAATTCACTGTTAAGACTGTAGGTCGTCTTTCTTCTTGTATATACCTATTATCGATACTTCTCGGTGATGGCCTCCCTGCAGAACTGTTTAAATGTGGAGGCGAAACGCTCATAGACCAAATACGTAAAATAATAGTTAAAGCCTGGAACGATGAACAAATGCCAGATGAATGGTGCACTGGAATTATCTGCCCATTACACAAAAAGGGTGATCAACTTGAATGCAAAAACTATAGAGGAATAACATTCCTTAGACAATTTAAAAATATTTTCCAATGTTTTGTATAGTCGTCTGGGTGCGCACTCCGAAGCGATCCTTGGTGAATATCAAAGTGGTTTCAGGCCTGGTCGATCAACAACAGACCAAATACTAGAAAAAACGAATGCGTTTAACGTATATACTTTCCACCTGTTCGTAGATTTTAAATCAGCATACGATAGTGTGCTGAGAAACAAACTATATGAGGCCATGGGTGAACTTAACTTACCCGAAAAACTTGTTAGGCTTGCAAAAACCACAATGCGAATGTTGTCTGCAAGGTCCAGATACAGGGAAATCTATCTGAGAACTTTGAGACCAACACGGGATTACGACAGGAAGACGCGCTGGCATGTCTCCTTTTTAACATAGCTTCGGAAAAGGCTATTAGAGATGCCGAGATGGAGAACAGAGGAACCATCTTCAATAAATGCTCTCAAATCATGGCGTATGCAGATGACATAGACCTAGTGACACGCACCCCACGCAATACTTAAAGAAATGTTTGTCACTTTCTCAACTGCTGCGGGCTGCGGAAAATATGATACTACGGGTAAACGAAGAAAAAACGAAAGCAGTGGCATCAACTCCAAACAACAGAGTCAGAAATATGGGTCAAAACTTTGGCATTGACAACTTTAACTTTGAAGTGGTTGAAAAATTCACGTACCTAGGTTCTCTCATAACAAAAGATAATTATCTACCACAGACAAAATAAAGCGAAAGGTATTGCTGGCGAATAAGTGCGACTTTGGCCAGAGTAAATACTTAAGAAGCCGAAATCTAAGCCAAAGGACAAAATTAACAATTTACAAAACACTTATGATGCTAGTTTTAACGTATGGCTCAGAAACCTGGACCAAGTCCAAAGCAGATGAAAATGTTTTGTCAATTTTTGAACGTAAGATCCTAGGAAGAATCCTGGGAGCCATCAACGAGAACGGTGTGTGGAGAAAAAGATACAACTTTGAAATTTACGATAAATACATGCAAATCTGTAGTGGAAGAGATGTTGTATCACATATGAAAATAGGTCGATTAAAATGGACATGATACCTAACCAGGGCACGTGCGTATCCTTATGACACAACCCGGAGGAAATAGGCGAAGAGGAAGACCTAGTCTTTGTGTTATAATTTACCATAATTGAGTTATTGAATTTATCGTTGGATGGCCTTAAGTCATTTATTATCTTTGCCGATTATTTGATTTCGAATTTTCTTATTACCGGTATAGTATTACCTTAATTGGTAAATATTCCGATAATGCTTCCGTGATTATCTGATTTACTTGTGTATTACACTTGCAGAACCAAATTTTACTGTAATCAGTGAACGGTTTTGCAAGTTTATTTTTTCGCTATAGTACCGCTATCGAACTGAGCTCAATTCGTTTTTAAACGTAGACACTTATCGGCTAGATCTACATATTTTTACATCATACGATTATTTAGTTCCACATTAGCGTTGCAAAGTCTTATTTTTCATCAATTTAATTCAATATGTAGCAGTATTTTCTTCCAAAAACTTAAACTGTGACACGAATTTTTTAAGTGTATCTAAGTAATCATACACTCACGTAGACAAAGGTTAGTCTTCTCTTTACAGTTTTTATTTTAGGTTTATCTTTCTATCTTTACCAGTTTAAAGTTTTACCAGTTTTCGCAGGAAATAATTTTTTTCCTAAACTTACTCACTCAAATATGCATTTCTCAATATACCTATACCTGCCTACTCATAGGTATGTATGTTGTGGTGAGTGACAAATATATAAATAAAAGCCCATACAAGGTGTATTAAGTTATTTATTAATACATTTGACCAGCAAAACTACCTAGAAAGCAAGTTATTTCCTG
>JAEQML010077579.1:0-12821 GCA_016904865.1 Pissodes strobi | reverse complement strand
TAGGGAATAAAAAATATTCTTAGAAACATATTTTTTACCGATATCCCATATCCTAAATCTGCAAGTAGTAACAGCTAAATATTAGTTTAATATATCTGACTGTAAAAGTATTTTGAAAACATATACTAATATATAATGTACCAAAATTGTATCTCTCATGCCCGATTCGTTAAATGAAGCAGCGGCTTGATGATGAGAGATTCACTATAGATGATCCTGGCTGATCAAACTGGAAATGACTAGCGCCAATAGTTTGATGAACTTGAAAAAGAACTAAAAATATATACACAAATATAAAATAATATTGAATGGATTGAATAGTTTAGGTACGCGTCCACCGGACGGACAGTACGCATCGGACGAATCGGATTATTTTTGTGTCCAGAGTCTACTATCATGGATTATTGGAGTCGGTATCGGCATTTCCCCCCGCAGTTAGCTAAGTGCTGCTGAAGAAGCAAAAGCATTATGTCGTTACTGAATGAAGAAGATGCTATAATTATTTGCGTGTTGTCAGAAGAAGAAGAAAACGAAACTGTAAATATTGTCCCTGCCAAGAATGTTTGAATATTCTGGATGCCCCACATTGTAAACTTCTGCATACTGCTGCACAATCGTGATAAGTCTTGCTACATCCATAATTACATTCAAGCAATGCGGACGAAAGCCACAAACTAACTAACAAAAATCCTTGCTATCCTTTCCAATAAAGTTTAGAAACGGAAATATATCGTGATGCCTGCATGTACTTGTCGGTATTCGCAGTATCAGCATCGGCAGTGTCCGCACGAAATGGATTTTGATTTCGGCTTCGGAATCCCGTCCGGAAATATCAAAGTGCGGTCGGTTCGATGCCGATATGTGAACGCAGTCGTATTGAAACAATGTAGTTAATTAAAAAATCCTATTCATACGAAGCGTCCCGTCCCGTCCGTACGATTCCGATTAACTTTATGCGGTTTAGCATGCCTAATGACTAGGAGTTTCTTTACAATTTTAAATTTACTAATTAAGTGAAAATAACATTTAATTTTCCCGCCTCAAAATGTGTGACCGGAACTGTGTTCTATTTCATCGTCTCGCAGGCTACATCCTATAGACAGAGAATATTTCTTTATTCTGTGCTATAGATCTAGATATATAGAGAAGTTTTCACTTCAAAAAGATAACTTGTAGCCATAAACTAAATATTTTTATTCAAGGTTGTCGGCAATAGAATGCTTAATTAAGGACCAATTAAATAGGTATACATGGAAAATATACGCAAAAATAACGCAGATGTAGTCAAACACGGTAAAACGTTTAAACAATGGCTGGCACTCACCTCCACAACACGTTTACGTGGAAAGCCACTTGTACCCATCTTTGATAAAACTGCAGTGAGTTTTAGGTACATTGAGATAAAAACAAAAAATTTATGATTTCTTGATATGTAACGGGCTTTTCTGTAATCCTGAAAAGCGTGTAATTTAAAAAAAAGTTATGTGCCTCACCTTTATAAGCACACGACTGAAGTGAGACTTCTGGTGACTTTTCTTAACTTTTGCCCGTGGTTTCGACACTTTAATTTTTTTTCTACTTTTTTTTTCGCCGAAAACCGGGTTTCTCTATTTTTTAATTATTTTTTTCTTTATTTCGGTTTATAATACTTTTATTAACTTTCCGAAAATTTTTTTTCTTTTTTTTCCTCTTATTTGGTTTTATAACACTTTTATTAAGTTTCCGAACAATCCTTGTTTCCGAACTTTTTTCTACGTTTTTTAAAATTTTTTTCCATTTTTTCAAAATTATCGTTTTCTTTTTCATAAAGCATTTTTTTCCCATTTCTGTCATTGTCGACCTTGTAGTTGAACTCCGTCGCCTTTTTTTCGCCGAAAACCGCGTTTCGATAACTTTTTTTGTCTTATTTTGTTTCCGAACAATTTTTTGAAAATTTTTGGGTATCCGGAAAGATGGAGAGTGGGGGATATAATCCCCACCCCCCACGCACGGGGTCATCGCTTGTCAGATTTTCGATCCGTTGCAGTTATCGGCAAAAAACGGTTTCTCCCCGAATATTTCCCCCCCTTAAATTAGAGCCCCGCTCCCCACGTATGGTCAAATGTAGCTCTCCATGAGGCGCACCTACCATACAAATTTCGACCCTGTAGTTCTTCCCGTTCTCCCGAAATTAATTATTTTATTTTGGGTTAGTCGAACGGGAGATATTTTTCCCTATACCGTGTGTGCAACCGGTTGCAGACACAGTCTAGGAAACGTAATGCGCACCGAAGCACGCCGATCCCTATCCGTGTGTGTAACTTCGCATTATTATGGCTTCGCTCGCTACGGGGGCTCAATCAACAAGAACTAACCAAGTGCTAACCAAAACTAACCCAAGGCTAACCCAAACTAACCCAAAATTAGGAAAAAAAGTTCCCTAGACATTAGGCGCAATAGTGGGTGACTGATACTCAAAATAAATACCTGAGAGTAGATAATCGCTACGGGGGCGCAACCAACATAAACTAACTAAAACTAACCCAAGGCATACCCAAAATGAAGAAAAAACTTAATATTCAAAAAATAGGAAAAATACCGACGGGCCGCCGAACTAGGTCTAGCATCTTAACTACTGAACCACCAGAGCATTTGAAACGAATTTGCTGGACCCTAAAGACATGACAGTTGGCGTTGCACACACGGTATAGGGATCGGAGTGCTTCGGTGCGCATTTCGTTTCCTAGACTGTGTTTGCAACCGGTTGCACCCAGGCTATAGGAAACGTAAAAATGCGAAGGGGTTCATCCTCAATTTACCCCGGCTACATGTTCTGAAAATTTCAACCCTTTAGCAATACTGGAATATGCTTAATTAAGGGGTGTTTCACTTTGATAACCGTTTCAACTTTGATAAGCGTTTCACTTTGATAAGCGTTTCATTTTTTCTGACTTTACCCTTGCTAAATAAGTTTAACTTCAATAATAACATGGCAGAGATTTATTGTCTCAGTGAAACTCAACCTATTGCAATATTGTTTGCGTAGGTATTCTCGAAATATTTGTTACTTTTTCAAAATATCTGCTTTTGAAATTGTTTTTTTTTTAAATTTTCTAAGTAAAAAACGAATTGTCCAAATTATAGAGCTGATGTTCTTGCTTGAGGCGCGTATACAATTTGCAGTTACTTATATGTTGTTATTTTAATTTTTTTACGGTTTTCTGTTACATAAACATTATAATAGAAGAACTGAGCGGCCATAATGTGTAATCAAAGTAGTATTTGGAAATAATAAATACTCTTTATTAAGAACTATACTAAAAACGTAAACAAACAAAAAATTAGAAACTGTTTATCTTTAGCTTGTTTAGGGGTATAATTATTTAAAGACTCGAAAAAGTAGACATTGAAGATCAAAAGTAATTTACATAAGGAATAGCGGCTTCCATGTCTATTGTGAACGAATTATTTTTAATTAAATCATGAACACTTTAAAATAAATTATAGTGAAGAAAGGCGCTGTAAAATAAATAACAGTGGCAGTCTGGCTGTGGCCCTATAAAACACTGTAACTGTAAAATAAATAACTACCCTGGTGGTGCCATCTACAAGCCACTCCTGGAACTAATAATTACTCGTTTCAGCCTTTGCTGCATCTCGCGCATTTTAAGATCCTTTACTACAATAGAGAACTATGTAAAAATCGACCTCTCCTATTATTCGATCCATCTCGTATTACAATATGTCATGATACACATTCGTGATGCAGCTCTCGTGGTCGAGAGGTTTGGATGGTCGGGTCTCACCTGGACGGGCCGGGTTCAAACCCCCATCCTTTTTTTATTTATTGTTTTAAGATTATGTTTCTAAACAGTTTTTTCTTGATTTTGGGTATGTCATCGGTTAGTTTGGGTTAGCACTTGGTTAGTTTCCTTTTCTTGAGGCCCCGTAGTGAGCGAAGCGAGCGGAGGGGCATGTGGATCGACCAATAGGAGAGGCCGATTTTTATATAGTGCTCTACTGCAGTAAAGGATCTTAAAAGCGCATCTCGCTTAGAAAATATCTGTTGTATAGGTTTCTATACTCCGTTTTCTTTTGTCTCCTTAGAGAACCCTGTAAGAATATTTTCAGAACTTACCATAGATGATATACCTATTCATTTACTAGAGGGAACATCTCATACTGACTGAAATTTAAAATAAATTTTTGACAAATTAAGTAGATTAAAAAATATATTAGGTTAGTACAAAATTGACAAAAGAAACTTGATAAAATGTAGTACCTGGTAAAGTGTGTGTGTAATTTGGCAGTATACTAAAACTTTTAATTAAGAACCTTCTTAACGTCCGGTCGTGGATAATAGCTATTTACGATATAAGTGAGTTAAAGACACTATTAATATAAGCGTGTGAAAGTTTGGGTTGGGTTACTGTTACCTACTAGTGATCTAATTATTATTTTTTACATAAACTATATAAATGGATAATTTAGCAATGTAATAAGAGTTATTATTCACCAGTTATGTAATGAACTCATTACATTACTGGTGTTTTTTTTGTTCATTTTTACATATTGAAATCCGATCAATAGAAACGCAATCAATGGGTAATTTAGTTCTATCCGAATTTACTATAGTTGAATGTTTTAATACTAAGAGCTTACTCGGTAGTAGTGTTCTTTATGGTCCAATAAATTAATTACATCCAATTTTCCACTATTAGATTAATTCATACTCTCATATGCATTAGTCCTCTTGAGTCGTCTTACTTGGTCTATGTTGCCCAGGAGCTGAATGGCATCGACATTTACATGTTGAAGAAGTCTTTATTGTCTTGATAGTTTCTTTCACATACTCCATTCCTATGTCCCGGTGAAGATCGGAATTGCAGCAGGGATGCTTCTACAATGTTTCCCAGTATGCTCTGTTGTTGTAATTTTGATGTTGCCTTTACTGGCATAGCCCCAGAGCTAGATGCCGTAAGTCCGACTGGTCCTAGGATTTGCGTATAGAGAAGAACTTTCTTCTTCAGGGAGTATATGATCTTGAAATTTCTTCCTAGTACATTTTTCGTATTTTATTTTATCTTCTGCTCGTTTCTTTTTGACATATACTCTCCGGCGTGGTCATATCCAGGTATTTTACGCCAAATGGGTGCAACTTATTCTGATTGGAATGTGCTGCTAGTAAACTTGTCGTGCCTTGTCTTGTCTTGAATGGATTATTGGCATCTGTTGCTTTTAAGAACAATTTGCCAGCACATTCGGGGTGTGTTTGAGGTGAGTCTCACTCTAACTCATATCCCAAACACTGACTGTTCACTCATAAGTGCTGTAAGCTTGTCGCTTCTATTTTTTTTTATTTCTCTTGTCTTCTCGGCACTTCGGTGAGCTAGAATATTAGTTTAACAAACACATGAAAGGATTTGAAACTCTTCTGGATCTCGGGCAACGGGAGATCTAGGACACCTCAAAATGGGAGTTGCCTCCGATGGATTAGGATGGGTATGGTGTTAGGCTTTACCTAAATATTACTTTGCAAGCAGCTGAAAAAGGAAAATGTCCGAAAGTTGGGCAAGATATATCAAATTGTTCTTTCATTGTATTTGAGGAATTTATCCATTTGTTTAATTATATTTGTACTTAAGTTAGACAAAACTGTCTGAATTTCCAAAGGTAGAGTAATTCCCTCTCTTCTAATATTACGTATCTATATCATGTCAATCGGACAGTCAAAAAAATGTGATTTAAAATTTCAATTTGGCCACATTCGCACTTTCGATCATTTTATTTATTTAAATTTAATATAAATGCTCATTAGTGAGACAATGTCCTGTTTTCATTTTAATAATAGTCGTAATGTGTCTTTTTTTTTTTTAATGGCAGTGCACACACACTAAAGGGAGACCCTATGGCGCTCGACGAGCGGTGTGTGTGTGCGAAGATGTTGATTGACACGGCTCTTGAATATTTGTAAGTTGTAATTAGTTGTAATTAGTGGGTCTACGGTCTATGAAGGGAAATTTCTTGTACTAATTTGTAGTTTCCCGTTAAGTTTATTAAATATATTTTCTAGTTGGACTTTTAGATGTATACTCTGATGAGGAGCGTACATTGTGATAATGTTGATATTATTTATTTCAATTATTAGGAATTGTATTGAATCGTTATGTTCTAATGGCTTAATTTCCGAATGAATGATGTTATTTAATGAAAATGGCCACACCGCCATGTTCATCAATGCGGTCATTCTTAAGAGTTTTATAGTTTGTTGTTAATATGAAATTTATGTTCAGGTTTGAACCAGGTCTCATTTATTAGGCTACGAGGATTGCGTTGCAAGATTGTTATTTTGGGGGAGACGGTAGCCATAGGTTGGTTGGGATGGTATGTTATTAGAATTCCTTTTCCAGCTCCATACCAGATGATATGTCGCCATATTTGGTATATAAATTGTTAATGACTTCTGTATATAGGCGCTCAGTTTATATAGTTTTCAATTTCTGTATCTTGTATCTATAGACTTTTTCTTAGAGGTATGAATTGCACTTTGTGGCTTAGCTTTATGCCATTTGATATTCAGGGAGTGTATGATAGTCTTTGGATGATGCGCAATTAGCCAAGAAATTTCCCGGAGAAGCAATTTCTTTATTGAGAAGCAGAGGGACTGTGTTGAAAATGAGAGAGCGAGGTTTCCTTTGTTAGACTTTGAATTTGGGAAAAATTTTTGTTCACTGTGTTCGATTTTGTAGTATCCACTTGTGTTATTTCTTATGTTTCTATTTTTGGCGGGATTTGTTAGTATCTGTTGATATGAGCGTTTTTGTTTGTTACTGGAAAATCTGCTGGGTGCTTCCCATTTACCTTAATATTAAGTATTTATCTTAGGACATAGTTGACTCGCCTCATAGAAGTACACATTCTCAAAAATCGTAATGATTTTAATACTTTTTATCTATTATATTCATTACGTTGTGTTGAGGTAGAAATATGTTCACGGTTATGGCAGCAAAAGCTTTTTCTTTTATATATGGGCATTTGTGTGCCTTCATCTTTAACATAGGTTTCATGATCTTTCTGTGTGTAAGACATTTTTTTTAAGTCTGCATTGGGTTCTAATATGACATTGAGTAACGTCGTCCCACCAAAGGTAATTAAGATTGATCTTGTTGGTATATATGTATATAGATATCGGGAATTTATTTCCGTTATCGTTTTCTTGATCATTATTATTTTGGCTATTTTTTTAAAGTTCTCTTCTATTTAGTCTTATTATTTGTAGTATCTTATAGGGAGAAATGACCCCCTCCAGATGCGAGTCAACTCCGATTTCAGGATCAACGATTATTTGTAGTATCTTATAGGGAGAAATGACCCCCTCCAGATGCGAGTCAACTCCGATTTCAGGATCAACGCTCCTAATTACACCCTTACATGAGATTAGATTAATTGGAATTATTATTTTAAGATCGTACTCTTTATGTTTCAAATCCTCCATAAATTTGTTAGCTGCCTTATAACTTAAAAACTCTACACAAATTTTATTTCTGTCCGTAATATTATAATTTTTTGTTTCTTGTGATTTTAAGGTGAATATTTCATTAGCAATTTTTAGCTGACTATACTTATTTATCTATGTTTCATTTTCCATTACTACCGTCTACACACGCTAAGTTATCATAAAAATTGTTATTTCCGACCTATTCATGTTGATTACAGAACTAAAAACTAAATTCAAAAATTAAATAGCTTATTGCACTTTCCTATCTTGGGTTTTGAGAATTTACGGAACAACCCAGTTTAAGAAGTTGAGGTAGGTATATTCGTAAGTTAACGCTAAGATCTGAAAGTACAAGGTGTTTTATACAAAAGTGCACTTTTTAGCATCTGTAATCTATTAATTTCACCTATCACTATTGCAAATACACAATAATTGAAATTGAATTTAGTACAGAGTAGAGCACATAAGATTTAACTCAAACTAAAATTATTATAACGTGTATTTCCGCAAATTAAGCTAAGGAGGGTGCACCACATGTGACATTCCGTTTTGGTCGCTAATAGTAACCTGTTAGTGAATTTTCAGGATGCCCCTGGTACTATTCCTGCTTCCGCTCATGTGACATTCCGTTTTGGTCGCTAATAGTATCCTGTTGTTAGTGAATCTTCAGGATGCCCCTGGTACTATTCCTGCTTCCGCGCGTAGTATGGAATTTAATTCAGATATTAAATTCGCTTTTATTTCCTTCTCTCGTGATCTTGAGGGATCCGTTTTATTGGTGCGCCGAGAAATGTCCTGCGCGCTGATTTCATTTTTGCAAAGCGCGAGACGACGCCTGGTTTGGCTCTGTAGGTACGGGTCCTTTTCTAGTCAAGCTTTTCTGTTGTCTAGTCGATTTATTTTAATCTGGTTTAAGCCCGGAGATTCTAGTGGGATTTCATCGACTAACAACATAGAAATTTCCGCATCGGCCATTTCGATCCGTTCTCGTTAGTTTTAGTGCCGTTGATACAGGAATAACTCGCCAGGCGAGGATTTTGGAATTGGCTTTTTCTAGTGTCGGTCGCCATTGTGTACTTGGCGTTTTGTGTCGCGTAGTCCGCTCTCTTGTTTAGAGGCAAGTTGTCTTTATTAATTGCAGATGTTTTGCGTTTATCGTGTCTTTATTAATTGCATGTTTGTATTATTTCGCTTCTAATTCAAATCGGACTCGATTTAATAGCTTAATTGATCGGCGTGACGTCATCTTAATTAGGGATTAATTAAGGTTGAGGTTCTTTTATAATTCGGATGGCCTAGTTTATTATTTATTAATCATTAAAATTAACCGTTTCATTCATATCGGTTTTAATAGCTTAGTTAATCGGCGTGACCTCAATTTGATTAGAGATTAATTAAGGACTAGAGGTTTTTGTATTCTGATGGCTTAATCATTTGAATTTACTCGCGGAACTTCGCGTTTGATTCAATTAATCGTTATCTTTCATTTCGGTCTCGATTTATTACCTTAATTGATCGGCATGATGTCAAATTAATTAGATATTAATTAAAGCTTTTCCGCGTTTGAATGAAATAGTCATTATTACTTATTCACGGGGTCTTGCGATTAGCCAGATTAATCGTTTTATTTTATTTCCGACGAAATGTAGTGTAGATTTTCGATAATTTAGTAGTTTAATTTATTTGACCTTTTCGTAGCGGTTTAGCAGCGAGTGTAAAATTTAACCATTGATTTCTATGTTGCTTTATCAAAGGCATCTATTATCTACTGCAATAAGTTGCAATTAGTGTCAAAAATCCCTAATTTAATGGAATTTATTTTATTACCGAAGTTAGAATTGATGCAATGGGCAATTGTCGTTTTTAACTTTTATTTTAATGATTAATCTTAACTTCTAGTGATTCGTGTGGGTAGTCGATTTCAACTATTAATTAGACACTAAACCGGGAAATTCGGTTGTTGATAGTTAGGTAATGCAGTTTCGTTTATTATTAGCTGTCGTTCCTAAGGGAAGCCATCAAATCGCGTTATTTAATGCAGATTACATATATTCGCATATTTTCGTTCATTGTTGTTTACCTTCTTGAACTTTATTCTCGATTTATTAAAATAAAGGTAGAGGCACGCTATCTTTTTGATATTAATATTGGACGGTTGTTCGGACCATTTATTTGCCAAATTCGTCTAGTACCATGTTTTTATTTAAGTATATGTTCGTGCTTTTGGTTCATTATGTGGACCGTACTTGAACTTTTCTCTTGAATTATTAAAATTCAGGAAGGGTTATGCTTTATTTCTGATAATAATATTGGAAGGTCATTCAGACCTTGTATTTGTCAAATTCGTTAAATACGATTATTCATTAAAGTTTATTTTAGTGCTTTTTGTTCGTTATTTAGATCATACTTGAACTCTTTTATCGATATGGTATGAATATTATCTGTACCAGACTAGGAATAATCTATTTAATTACATTAATTTATCTTTTTTTTGTACTATTGCTGTCATTTACTGCATTCAACGATTATGTACGTTTATTTTGCTGTGTCAAACTCGGTCCAAATTCTTGGACTGCTAATTTCCTCTTTTTACAAGGATGTAATGTAATTTTTAACGAATGGGCGAATTGAACCTTTCTAGTTTTCTGCATAACTAATATTAAGTTATAGTTGTAATATTTCGATTGCTCTAATGTATTAGTACGGTGGTGCTCTTTTCTCATTTATTCTTTGTTTTCATTTAAGGTTTGGTTCATTATTGAATTTGCTTTAAAATAAAAAGGGGAAAACCCTATTTCTTTCATTTGAAATTTGAAACTCTGCTGAATTATTCTTTTGAACGAAGAGTATATAATAGCAATCGATTCAAATATCATTTTGACTCGTTACTAGGGAATGTTTCCATTCCTAGGGTCCTCCCACCAGGCGGGAACTTGGTAGTCCACCCACCTGGCTGAGATGCGGTAGTTCTTTCATACGGTTAGAACAGTTGGAACTTTGTAGAACACTTACCCGGCGTAATCGGATAGTCCATTTGACCAGCTAGACGTGTCGGACGTCGGAGGTTCGTCCACCCAGCTTGGTTCCGGAACATGCCGTCCGTGTTCATCTGACGGTCAAACTTCAGTGAAAGCTATGTGATTAATATTTTTAGTTATAAATGACTGTTTTGAAATAACTGTCTCTTTTAAGTTAGCACCTTTACCTTTGTAAGTACTTGCGCCCACCTTATATTTGCGGTTTACGTGATCACGATACCGCGCGATAGACAAAACCCAATTTGAGTTTTTTTCCCCACTGGAGCATCGACTGGTGCCGGTTCATCGATTCGATTATTTTCCCTTTGTCAACATAGAGTTTTGGTCAACCACTGATAAACAATTTTATTTAATAGATATAATTTCATTGTTAGTTGAATAGTTTTTTTGAACTGCTTACAATTGTCGGTGTCGTAACTTAATTCATATATCTTTTTTTTTTTGAACCACTAATTGCAATTGTCACATTTTATTATCCCTATTCAGGGCTATTCTTGTTGCCTATTTCATTCTTTTCAAATAAAGGGATAGTATTGTATCTGCGGCGCGGCGTGTTTTATTTGGCTCAACAATTTACTTATCGTAACTTTGCAGCTTTACTAGTGATTTGGTGGTGACATTTTTTTTAGCGATCTTACCGGCAAGGTTTACCTTGGGGAGCGGAGGTCTTGCAGCAGGTTCCACGAATAACGCGGGGAACTCCAGTTTGGTCCGTATCGAACTCGTTGGCGCCCAATGAACCTTTCTCCGGTTAATTGAGCAGCGGGCAAATTGCTCGCTCACTTTACAGCTTGCTACAAGGCCTTGCATTCCGACCTTGCCGGGTAATTATTTTCGCGGTGGATAACTGGACGAATTCGGTAAGTGTACACTAATACAAATCTGGGTGGAACTCGTCATAGATCCACGAGCATTTAACATCTTTTTATTTTTTTAATGTTAAAAAAAATATATTACACAGAAAGCGCGTCGCACACATTTGGGCCGAAGAAAAGCCTCCAAAACTCGACTTTTGATACAAATTTGCAGCACCACGTCACAAAAGCATTAGAAATATAGACAAGAGACAACTGCAAGTCAATTCATGAATGAAAGTATTAACTAGAAGACCTTTGCATGAATGAGAGGCCTCCGTTTCTGGTCATTTTGCTCCCGGAGTGAGCGAAGTGAGGGGAAGGCAATATGAAATGTAGCTTACTTGGAGACTCCAAGTAAGCTACATTTCAAGTTGGAGTAGTCTAATGACATTCACTAGAAAGGGGGTGTCCTATAGAGTAGTCTAAGCAAAAAAAAAAATCGGAGCATCCGCCACATTTGAGCCGAAAAAATGTCCCCAAAGTTTGAGTTTTGACACAAATTTTCTACTTCACAGATTACCTAGAACAGATGCGAAAGCTACCGATTACGCAGGGGACGAAGTTTCCCTGGTTCTTAAGGAGGCTGGCGATGGCGCCTACTTATATAGGGTGTTCCCTAATGACATGAGAGTGATTCTTGGACCCATTTTAAGAAAAAAACTTCATATAAACGTATGTCCTAAGCGTCTTAAGTTTTGAGATACAGTATGGTAAAGTTTTCAGAAAAAAATCTATTTTATATAATAACTGTGATACTATCGTAGATATCTTTATGGAATTTGGTATACGTCTTCTATGCATCTATTTCTATTTCTCAAATGAAAACAGATTCGGAAGTAATTATTCTTTTAATCAAATAGAAGAAGCAGTTCGTAAAACAACACGCCAAAATACAGTGAGATCGAAGAAGTCACCGTGGGAACAATGTTCTCAATTTCTGCTGGAAAGAAAATATAAATTAGAAAAAGATACCTCGCCGGAAGATTTATCAAAAATTTTAAAAGTTTACGGATACATGAAAAAAAAATGGTGAAGATTATAAAGAATCAAGTATAAAGTCTTTATGGAATACAACTGCCCAAATGGTTCAAGATAAATATTATAAGGAATTTGACAGGAAAATTGATCCTTTACAAGACATATTCAAATCAGCTCGCTTGGCCAGAGATGCGAAATGTCGGCAACTGCAAGCAGCACCAGAAAAGAGGTAGGCAAGTTCAAAAGCATCCACATTGGAACAACTTTTGAAAATGGCGGAATGCTACGAAGAGAACAATCCAAAAGGGTTACAGAAGATTTTTTTCACATTTGCTCCTCTGAACTTGCCTGGCGCGGTAATGAAGCTGCAATTTCAAACATGCATTATTTTCAAAAGGAACTTGACCTTAAAGGTGAGTTCTCTGGGCGAGTTGAATATAATCCAATATTCTGGAAGTCTTCACAAGGAGG
>JAEQML010077578.1:0-12821 GCA_016904865.1 Pissodes strobi | reverse complement strand
ATTCCATTAAAGCATTTTGGTCAATTTTAAAGTTTAACCGGTTTATACACCTTTTTATATTACTGTTGTTACTCATTCTAAAATTAATCAAAATTGGTTTGTGGTCACTCAAATCATTATTCAATATAACAGAATTAATATTGGAGTTCAAAGTGTTCTTACATTTAACAAAAAAATTATCTATACATGTTGCACTATTGCCCTAAACGCCCTAGCCTTATACATAACTTAACGGATTTGGTTAAAAAGTAGTTTTTTAATCACTCAATTAACAAAAAGTGAAGGCTTAAATGAAAAAAAAACTGTTCTTCATAAAAGTTTCACTTATGTCTTTACAAGGTAATAGAGCAAATCCTATATTTTAATCTTCTACACTAACAAAGATATCACAATAGACGTCCGTGACCGATTTTCGTTCCCTACCAGCTTGCCCGCTGTGTATAGCCCGCCGGGTGTCGCGGCCTTCAAATTTTTCTACCGGCGCACGTTAAGAAGTTTCACTTCAAAAATTAACACTAAACAAAGTGATGAAAATGACCACCATCAGCTTTTTTACAGGCGTGTAGCCTACGACTTAGGGATTTTCGCACTCTGCTACAAACGTGGCCATTTTCTTTAACTCTTTGAAATCCTCGGTTATTCATTGCATTAGTTCTTCTCTTGTATGAGTAGGCGTTTTATACGCAATTTCTTTCAAATGCCTATTATAAGTCTATTAAAATCTCTAAAAGCAGTAAAACTATCCGAAATACACTCACTGACTAGGGCAACAGTTCCACCATGAATATGATTTACTCTACAAAATCTGGAAACCACAGAATAATCAGGTACATTGGCTCTTCTGGCTTTAGTGTTCAGCATCCCTCGGGACGAGGAGGAGATGGAAGTGCTGCAAACTCAGACTTACGCAGAGAAAGCCAGCAAAGTCCCACTGGTAACTATTGAAGGCCGAGGCTGGATAAATCTGAGGAGAGACATAAAGGCAAATGCCATTGAGATAAACTACGCGAAAACGATTGGCAAGAATATAAGGGTTTTCCTCAAGACATCTGATGACCACAGGAAAATAACAATCATGTTTAGTGCCAATAGTAAGAGGTATTATACAAATGAAATAATTCAGGGTCCAAAGATGACCTATGCTGTAATTTATGGGCGGACAGTTTGACGTCAACAGATCAAATCAAGGAAGAGTTGAGGATTCAAGGCTTTGATGTAGAAGTCGTTAAGATGCTCTCCAATTGGACCAAGGAGGAGCTAGAATGTGCTCTATCAAAACCAACAGAGAGGCAATCTACAAAGTCGACCTCTCTTAGATATGGTGGTAAAGATCGTGGCAAGATGACGACCGCTGGAGCCTATACAATGCTATAGGTGTCAGCGGTTCGGGCATAGCTAGAGAGCGTGCACAATGATCGAAAGGTGTGTTAGATGTACGGGCGACCATGCGTCCAGGACCTGCACGCTAGAAAGGGTAGCTGAAAACCAGCCGAACAACGCGAAGTCTGTGCACTGCGGAGAGACAGGGTACCCAGCAAGCTAGAGGTGTTGCCCGAAATACAGGAGGACGGTCACCCAGGACCAAGCAAAACAAGGAGGCAACCAAGCCCCATACAGGAACAATCTAAACAGAAATGTTGTAGATAATGTAAATAACGAACATGGTAAAACAGTGCAGTGAAAAAATCAGGACATTGTATATCTAGAGAAGATGAAAAAAATGGACTTCTTCATGAAGAGCCTTACTAAACTAATAGAACAGTTAAATGGATAGTGTAACAATTATGACAAATTAAGATCTGTAGTATATGTAAATAATTAGTTGAACTAGAAAAAAATCATGTAAATAGTATCCAAGTATAGTGAAGTAAGACTGGGCAAGCCCAGAGGACAGAATCATTAGGTTAAAATATCTGGAAGGATTGATAAATAATGATTTACCATATTGAAGAATCAGTAACAGAATGGCTTCAAGTAGAGAGGCGCCAGCGTTAAGCGACAAAGAAGAAACAACAACCAAATTATGGCGCGATTAAACAGGTCTTATTGACTTTTAACGAATTTTGAACTTTGTTTTTGTGATGCATTCCACCTAAAAAATGTTAGATATTTAAGTAATAATATTCCTAAATTAGGTTGGTTTAATGAAAGACTTCAGATCCTACGTAGTCGACTTCATTTACTTATTGAACAAAATAAACTTAATAATACCCCTGATCTTCAACAACAAATATATATAACCAGACGTGTATATAGGGATGAAATACAAAGAGCCAAGGTCCATGCTAACACTAACTATCTAAAGCAAAGTAACAATATGAGCAAAACAGCATGGCAAATAATCAAACAAAATTGTAACCCTAAAAATAAAAAACCAACTCCCTCTAATATTCCTACTATTTATGAATGCAACATTTACTTTTCAAACATAGCTCAAAATATTATAAATGCATGCAAATCTAATAACTACCATCCTGATTACCTGTGTGTAATCTCAGTAGATCAGTCAGTTAGCTTACAGCAGTTTGATCCTGTCACTCCTGGTGAGATTATCAGCATAATCAAGAATCTCAAGAATTCAGTGTCCCGAGATATGTTTGGCTTAAGTAACTCACTAATAAAGTTCATTTTGGAACCAATACTATTGACTCTGGTTTTTCTTGTAAATTCTTGCTTCCAAACGGGTTATTTCCCAGATGCTATAAAATGCTCCAGAGTAAGTCCGATACACAATAAACGTCCTATAGATGATCCATCAAATTACCGCCCAATTTCTATAACTCCTGTGATATCTAAAATAATGGAATCTGCTATCAAGCGTCGCTTACTGTCATATTTCGAAAATAATGACCTATTCACCAGGACACAATTCGGTTTTCGACCTAAATCTTCAACAACTATGGCTACGATTGATATTATAACCACATTAACTTCAGCACTACAAGAAGGTAAGCTTGCTTCAGTCACATTATGTGACTTAAGTAAGGCTTTTGATTGTGTCACACATGATGTTTTAATAAAGAAATTGGAGCGCTACCATATAACTGGGAAAGCACTATCATTAATAAAAATCTTATCTCTCAAATAGAACACAGTTTATTGAGTTGGACAATGAAAGGTCAAGTACTAGGCAAACTCAATATGGGATCCCACAGGGATCTATACTTGAGCATATACTCGTCACTATATTTGCTAATGGCCTACCTTTTAACTTACTTGACTGTAAGACTTGTCTCTTTGCTGGTGATACATCTCTCATTACAACATCAAAGGACCTAAATTCATTATACTTATATTGCTCGAACAAATACACTAAATACTGCAGAACAATGGTTTTCCTCTAATAAACTAAAACTTAATGAAGACAAAACCCAAAAGTAATAGTGTCACTCAGAAAAGGAACTGTGCCTACCGGTCCAGTTGACCTGTATTTAATATTATTAGTATTATGTATTCATGTTGATTACAAGCTGACTTGGGTATCACATATGGAACACCTCTCCAGTAAACTCTCTCAAAACCTTTATCTACTCCGCCAATTGAGGAAAAGTGTTTCAAGGGAGATGCTGTGTATGGCTTACTTTGCCTTTTTTCAAACTCACTTACAGTATGGAGTATTAGTGTGGGGTCATTGTGGTAACCAGTTACCTGTTTTTCCACTTCAAAAGGCAGCAGTTTAAGTTATATCTGGTGTCAACAACCGAGCTCATTGTAAACCACTATTCAAGGAAAATAGAATTCTTACTTTAACCTCACTTTTTATTTTTGAGTGTCTCATGTATGTTAAAAAGAACATCTCTAAATATAATTTTCATGTACATACACATACTCATATGACTCGTTTTAGAAACAACATTGATGCAGACTATCTAAGGTTGAACAGGTCAGCAAATGGTTCGAATTTTTATGGTCCAAAATTTTATAATAAATTACCTCAGAATGTAAGAAATCTAGACATAAGTAAATTTAAGCTCCAAATAAAAGCTTTCCTAATCGATACGGTATACTATGAGATATCGGAATTTGCATATGACCAAATAATTTTCTAAATATATTGTATGTTTTTTTTTTTTATGGCAGTGGCACACACACTAAAGGTAGATCCTATGGCGCTCGACGAGCGGTGTGTGTGCGAAGATGTTGATTGACACGGTTCTTGAATATTTGTAGGTTGTAATTAGTGGGAAACAGATGTCCTGGAAGTGAGTTCCACAGTGATGCAGTGCGCCAGACAAAGGAGTTCTGGTAAAGCGATGTTCTAGGTGTTTCTAGTTGTACGACGAACTGGTGCGCTCCTGCCGTCTGTCGGGACTGCTTGACAGGAGTTGCCAGGGGCGGGATTATGCGGGCCAAATCCTGGGAACATCTACCGTGAAAGTATCTGTAAAACAGAGACATCTCGGCCACATGTCTGCGATGTTCCAGACTATCCAGATTCCGGGTCAACTCCGGATCGCCGACGAGACGCACAGCCCTCTTCTGAATGGAATCCAGCAGCTTTAGGGTATGCTTTGGTGCGGCACCCCAGATATGTGAGCAATATTCTAAGCACGGTCTTATTTGCGCTTTGTACAGCAAGAGCAACTGCTGCGGTGTATAGAGTTTTTTGTTGCGAAATAGCGCACCAAGCTTCTGGGAGGCTGATTTTGCGATGTTAGCAACATGGTCATGCCATGACATATTGCTGTTGACCGAGACACCCAGCAGCCCGATTGACGAGGATGAAGGAATGGTCGATCCTGCCATAATGATGTCAGGGCCCGCTGTATTGGCCCTCTTAGTAAACGTTGCGGCTTGGGTCTTTGCTGCATTGAACTGGACCAAATTTCGGTAGCCCCAAGTTTGAACTTTCTCCAGGTCTTGATTAATTGCTGTAATCTGCTCCTGTCTGCGGTGATGAGTCTCAGTCGCTGGTAAGGGTTTTTCTGATCTAAAGTGGGAGACAAGGGTACTGTCGTCTGCAAAACTGTAAACAGGATTATTCGTTTCGATCAGCAGGTCATTAATATAGATGAGGAACAGAGTTGGTGAAAGTATTGCGCCCTGAGGCACGCCCGCGTTGATGGTGAATGTGTCCGAGATGTGTCCATCGACTGCAACATGTAGGGATCGGTTGTTAAGGAAACTGGCCAGCCAGCTGCAGAGAGAGGCGGGCAGTCCCAAGGACGGCAGTTTGTTGAGCAGTCCGTCATGCCAAACTCTGTCGAATGCCTTTGAAATATCCAACGCAATCGCTCGAGACTCTCCGTAGTTCTCAATTGCCCTACTCCATATATGAGTGACATAGGCCAATATATCTCCTGTCGCTCTCTCTTTGCGAAAGCCGTATTGATTATCGCTGATTATTCTGTTGCTCTCGAGGTACTTGAGTAGTTGCTGGTTGACTACACGTTCCATGACTTTGGAGATTATTGGAAACAAGGCAATCGGGCGATAGTTTGAGGGCGTGGTTTTCTTGCCTTTTTTTGGAACAGGTTGCACTCGAGCGACTTTCCAAGAGGATGGGTAAATCCCTTTTCTGTAAGAAAGAGAAAAAAGCCTGGAAAAAACAGGTGTTAGTTCGTTGGCGCAGTTCTTTAGCACGATGGCAGTTATTCCGTCCGGTCCTGATGCCTTTTGCGTATCTAGTTCTTTAAGGATTTTGCGAATATCACGATGAGAAAACTTGACTTCTGCCATGGTGGTGTTGATGTTCGGTATAGTGGGGAGAGTCTTGCTTTGGAGCACGTCTAAGGTAGAGTGCGATGAAAACATTTTGGCGAGCATGTTTGCTTTTTCCTTGGCTGTAGTCGCCGTGATGCCACGTTCGTCCGTCAAAGGTGAGAGAGACGTTTTTGTAAAGTTGTTACTTACTGCCTTTGCTACCGACCAGAAGTTCCTGGAGCCACTGGGGCATTGCAGAAGTTTATTCCTGATCCTTTGATTGTGTTTGTCCTTAGTTTCGTCGATCACACGCTTGCACTCGTTTCTCGCTTCGATAAAATAATTGCGATTTTCAGCGGTCTGATTTTGCTGCCAGTACTTATAGGTTTGCTGTTTCCTTCCTACAGCTCTTTCGCATCTTTTGTCGAACCAGGGCTTTCCTTTTGATGGTAACTTGATGGAATTTGGGATGTATGCTTCCATTCCTGAGGAGATTACTTGCATGATCCCTTCGCAGCAGTCTGACGGGTCGTCAGTGGCAAAGCAGACGTCGAGCCAAGGAAAATCTAGGTAAAACTGCCGCAGATCGTCCCAGTTTGCAGAATTGTAATGCCAGATTTTGCGAGGCAATGGTGGATCCTTCTGTATGAGTGGCAATTCACAAACCGTTGTAATAAGTTTGTGGTCGGAGGTACCTAATGGCGGACCAAATGTAACCTTGTACTGGTCAGGATTGGTGGTCAGAAAAAGATCCAGGAGGGCGGCGAATTCGCCCCTCTCTGAGATTCGAGTTGGTTCGTCTACAAGTTGAGTAAGCCCGCAGCTGATGGCAAATGCTTCAGCCTCTCTACCTTCGTTGTCGGTCTTGTTGTGATGTTTGAGCCAGTTGGTGTTGTGGCCATTGAAGTCTCCCAGAACGATTATTTCTGAACTGGGGTGATCGACCTGTATTGAGTCAAAGGTGGTAGCTAGTGTTAAGAAAAAGCTTTGGTAGGCTCTATCGCTCGGAGGGCGATAGAGACAACATATAAACTTGGTTAATCCCTTGGCGGTGAACTTGAGCCACATGACGTCAAGGTTGTTCGGTTCGAGTGTTTCCTCGCGGTGACATGAAAGGTCGCTTCGGACGAAAAGGCATATTCCGAACTTACATCTAAATCGGGTATGTAAGTCGTAACCAGGATAGAGGTAGTTCACTGTTGTTGTTGTAGAACATACTTGTGTTTCTGTAAGGGATAATATGTGTGGTCTATTTGCTTGTAGACGTTGGTGTACCGAATTTATGTTTGTATTTAGGCCTCTTATGTTGCAGAAATCTATTCTAAATTGGTTCGGTATCTTTGCTGTCTGTAAAATGCGGAATGAAGGGCTCCCAGGGCCACCCAGCGCCCGGAGATCCGAATGGCCGGGTAGTTTACCTCCGGAAAATTTTGATCCTGGAAGCACCATCATGTCCATATATTCCTACTGTGAAACCCGGGATAACCAGCGCGGAAGCGGAACGTGATTTGGGAGAACCACTTAGCGCTCCCCAATTCTGGTGGGGTGGTCTTTCACCGGACGATGCGAGTAGGCTTATGCATCTACCACCTAGGGCCGCTTCCACTCGAAGCATCGGCCTCAGACTCATTCCTTTGGCGGTCCCTAGTCTGACAGGGGTAAAAATGGGGTTTGTTGGATCACTCCCCAGTGATCAGCTCCAGACTTTGTACTTTAGTGTTCTCCAGCCTGGAGGAGGACGATGGGATTTGATGGGCCACATCCCGTGGCAACTCGGAATGGTGGGGGCGTCACTCCCCGTAATCAAACTGCTCTCACCAGTTTGACATTCCTGCCAGCCAATACAATGCAGCCCCTCTTGTCACAAACTGTCATTGATCGGCTCCAGACTTTGTACTTTGGTGTTCTCCAGCCTGGGGGTGGACGATGGGATTTGATGGGCCAAACTTTGTGTATAGTGTTCACTTTTTATGTTTTCGTTTATACTACCCTAGACTGAATCTTGTGTGTAATCTAATTCATAGTGATTTATTTTTTTTTAATTGTGGATATGATTCTATATTGTATTTAATATTATTAGTATTATGTATTATATGACGTGTGTAAGAACTTTTGTATGTTTTGAACACAAATAAATTAATTTGAATTGAATTGAATTGAATTGACCCGTAATCGCAAACCGCAGGGCTGTGAGGGCAGACTCTGCTCTGGGGGAGGTTTAGTGGGTATGCCTGAGGGAGAGCCCCACACTCTCCCCGCGAGCCATACGGGGGGGTGCATAAGGGGGCATTCCTCCACCTTACCAAAAAAAATCTACAAAATCTGGAAACCACAAAATAACCAGGTTCATTGGCTCTTCTGGCTTTAGCTAGTGTTATATTTGAAAACCCCAAAACATCCCAATCACCTAAACATGATTGAATATTTGCACGCAAAATTGAAGTGCTCGTGTCAAGATGGCCTTCTTTATTTCACAGTATATTCCCCACATATATGACATATAACTTTGGATGAACCTGATGAAATACCTATGGATGAATCCCACTTGTAGATGCCATCGTTTTAATTGTATATTTTATAATACTAAAGAATGCTGACAATTTATACAAAATGGTAATACAATTTCACCTACGAAAACTCAGTAGTAAATTTAGCCGGGTAAGGCAGAGGTAGATATGGAACAAAATATGGGCGGGATATAGTTCATGATGTGGTTTACACAGGTATAGCAAGGTCGGGTTTTACGATCACGGGTGATATTAAATACATTTAATTTTAGAACGAAATTTCAATTAGGACACATAAAGATAACAATATTTTATTATTTTCTTCGTCTTTTTTCAGGGCTAAAATCAATTAGCCTATATCGCAAAAACTACGAAAAAAACAGGTATTTTTATAATCAACACATCATAATATGCACAATCAGTTCTTGTTTTTTCGGTACCCAGGCAAAAAATTATTTTGTTTGGCTATATTATGTCTTATTTTATTGATACATTGTAGGATAGTTTTCATTTTACTATATTGTATTGACATGTTTAGGTTTCCGTTTCAATAAAATTTTATATATTTTCTTACACGCATTCTAAATTTGGACAAGCAGCCGTAAGAAGGAAAGTTTTATGTACATTTGCACAATAATGTCTTTCCACATGAGTAAATATTTTTATTTCTCAGAGCACTTCAAAGTTGAGGATTTTTCTTTCCCTATTTCCTCAGTACATTTCTATTTTATAGGCAATATTCTAGCGTCGCTTCGGGCCCTTCATGGGAAACTCGTTCAAGATTTTTATGTATGTGTCTTAATGTCAGCGACGTTTCGTGTTATTTATATAGGATTAAGTAAAAGCGCAATTTTTCATTTCACTCACGTAAACCGTTATGCTTGCACTATTCTGTGAGATTCGGATATAAATCATTTCCAGACCACCTGGCAAATGTATGTTAAGGAAATAATAGAAGAATCCATAATAGTAACTTATTTGTCAGACTTGCGTTTTCAGTTTGTTTGGTTGCGGGCCCTATTTGATCACTGCATTAGTATAATTATATAAAAGTTACAAATTTCCAGCCAAATAATTTCTGTTTTGTAGTTCTAGTATAGTTGAAACTTAAATTTTGCATTACGTCTAAAAGCCAAGACAATAAGAAAACTGCTTGGTAAAAAGTATCTGAGATTATGCCGTTTTGTCAGAATCGTCATTTTAGTTAATTTCAATGGGCTTTATATTATTTTGTATATAAATATAAGAATATTCTAGTTTTAAAATATGTTTTACTGAATTTTTCCAGCTTTCGGAAGGCATATTGTATATCATATCACATGATTTAATCGACGATAGTACCACTAGTGGTTAAATTTTACCGATAAAATGACTGAAGCCAACCAAAACCGGTGTAGTGTCATTATCCGACTTATTTAGCGATCATGCAGATCTAACACCTCCAATGATCTCTATAACTGAGATATTGTTATCCCCATTGCAAGATTCATTTCCAAAAATGCCTTAATTTTGTTTGGGTTAGTTTTTGTATTTTTTATTACTATTCGTAGTAAATTCTCGTGACAAGTACAGATTAGTCTAAAATACTATATTATTGTGATTCATAATGTCATGAGTGAATTAAGAATATCGAGTTATCTAAGATTGGAAAGAATTTTGATAACCTGGGGCAGTCTTATATCTATAGCGCATGGAATTGGTACATAAATATTGATAATTTTGTTCGACGCAACCTGTATTTCAGTTTTTAGTTTGGCACTATCTGAGCTAAAGGCATTAGATGTTCAGCGTCCCACTTAGAATCTGAATCGTCCGAGGCAGAAACCACGTATTTACATTCTGCGTCATCAGGCATCAAATCAAGGTCAGCGGTAAGAGCATCTTGCTGTTATTATCTGAGCCTGATCCTGAAGGCATTTTATATTGACCTCATCTAAGATGTCAAATAAAGGATTTTGATACACTGAAGAAAAATAATCGTACTGATAACGGCGCTTTGTATTCATTGCCGCAAAAGTACGTTGTTACAATTACTAAGCACAGCAATAGTAAAGGCAAAATACGCTTAATCAAACTAAAACCAATTTCAAATTACTAGTTTCCTTTGATGGCATCTAGATCACTTTACACAACTGTAATCAATAAATTTTGAAAAAAACACCACATTTAGCAAGCATTAGATATAAGAAAACCGCCTTACACCGCCACCAGTTTACACTAAAATCAACGGAAATCGATGATAGTGTCGCAGAAAAGCAACAATTTCCTTGCCAGCATCTATGCATGCTTTTTATATGCGGTACAATAAATATGCCGACGTTGCTTTACCCTATAAATGTTTACTTTGGTGGTTTTCATGTTAAATCGCTGCAATTCAGGTGATGATGAAAAGGTAGTTCAGTGACTCGAAAGAGTCAGGTGTAGGTACTTAATATTTCTAAAAACTTCTCTTTTGTAATTATTCTAAAAGGAATCATTTTCTGACCTAATCTGTTTGGCGCTCTATCTAGCAGACGACTGTGATATCTTGCGTTATCGATTATGATTGTTACGGGTGTAAATTCTTTCTATTATACCTAGGCCATACATTTATGTTTGGCAATAATAAAAATAATTTATTGTAGATGGGTATATCGCTTGGGTTTTCATCTGTATTATTTTTCGATAAGGCCGAACCTGAATAGTTCCATGACAGCAACTGGAAAACTGGCATTACAGGTATTTAGGTCAATGGCAGTCGCATACTTTTGGAGTGTTAACACCGAATTTTCTGTTTATAATCAAGAAGGATGGGGGAAAAATTAAATAGGTGACTATTGATTTTGTGGGACAGTTGATTTCGGGAGAGGCCAAAAATTTCATGGAACGCGAAAGAGGCTCCCAGGGAGTCAATTTTCATTTTGGAATTAAGTAGTTTTTAGATGCAGATGGGAGACGATTGAGGTTGGTTGGAAATTAGGTTTGGACTGGACCAACAGCCGTCCGTATTAGCGGACCAGGAAGATTTTGTAAGATTATGCCCCAGGCATGAGCTTATAATTCCAATTAACTTGTGGAGCCGAGTTTCAACAGTCGTTTAATCTCTATAATTCATATTAAGTTGTTTTGATAGATTAATTTTCGTTTTAGCGTTCTAATATTAGATTCCCCGTGGTATTGTAATATAGACCCTCCCTCGATTCTCTACAACCTGGGTTCCTTTGTATAGTTTTGGTGACAGAACAATTTCCCGGATATCAGGTTAAGTACTATATGTCAGAATGACGGCAGTGCCAATACCGAGGAGAGAATTCTAAGTCCGATTAACCTATATCTCTTAATTTGCGCCAGGTAATTAAATCTCCAAGTCAACAAATTGTTTTCTATAGAGGGCATATATTTTGTTGACATTCGTTCAAAAGACGATGTTCAACCCAAACTAACCCAAACTACAGCATAATGAATATAATCTATTATTCACAAGTTAAGAGTAGATGGTCTAATAATCATAAGTTAAATAAACTGAGACCCGAAATTTTACATGTTTATTAGAAATATTTCAAAAAACAGGAAATTAATGTTTTTAGGAAACGTAAAGTAAATTAAAAATACACTTTCAAACAAAGATAATCAATTATCAGTTTTTTTATGGTAGTGGCACACACACTAAAGGGAGATCCTATGGCGCTCGACGAGCGGTGTGTGTACGAAGATGTTGATTGAGACGGTTCTTGAATAGTTGTAGGTAGATAATTAGGGGGAAACAGATGTCCTGAGAGTGAATGAGTCCAGAGTGATGTAGTGCGCCAGACAAAGGTGGTCTTGTAAAGCGATGTTCTAGGTGTTTCCAGTTGTACAACGAACTGGTGCGCTCTTGCCGTCTGTCGTGACTGTCTGACAGGCGTTACCAGGTGCGGGATCAGGTGGGTCAGATCCTCGGAACATCTGCCGTGAAAGTATCTGTAAAACAGGGAAATCTCGACCACATGTCTGCGGTGTTCCAGACTATCCAGATTACGGGTCAACTCCGGATCGCCGACAAGACGAACAGCTCTCTTCTAGATAGAATCCAGCAGCTTTTGGGTGTTGGTGCGGCATTCCAGATGTGTGAGCAACATTCTAAAAACGGTCTTATTTACGCTTTGTAGAGCAAGAGTTACTGCTGCCGTGTATACAGTTTTTTGTTGCGAAATAGCGCACCAAGCTTCTGGGAGGCTGATTTTGCGATGTTAGCAACGTGATAATGTCAGGACATATTGCTGTTGACCAAGACACCTAGCAGTCCGATTGGCGAGGATGAAGGAATGGTCGATCCTGCCATAATGATGTCAGGCCCCGAAGTATTGGCCCTCTTCGTAAACGTGGCTGCTTGTGTCTTTGCTGCATTGAACTGGACCAAATTTCTGTCTCCCCAAGTTTGAACTTTCTCCAGGTCTTTATCAATTGCTGTAATCTGCTCCTGTCTGCGGTGATAAGTCTCAGTCGCTCGTAAAGGTTTTTCTGATCTAAATCTTGAGACATGGGGACTGTTATCCTCAAAACTGTATGCAGGTTATGCATTTTGGTCAGCAGGTCATTAATATAGGTGAGGAACAGAGTTGGTGAAAGTATTGCGCCCTGAGGCACGCCCGCGTTATTGGAAGAAATAAGAACATTTGTTTTTAGTGCTATTTTACTACAAAACTATTGGTC
>JAEQML010077577.1:0-12822 GCA_016904865.1 Pissodes strobi | reverse complement strand
TAGGTATAATCAATCCAGGTAGATTATGAAACTTTTAGCGATTTACGAAGACAGTGTAGGTCTCTCGCTAAGATTTGTTATGACCACTACATTGCTAGTAGTGAAAATCATATCAATTACAACCCAAAATTCTTTTGGCAATTTGTGCGAGCCCAATCAAACCAGGGAGCCATTCCGAAAATACTGCATTTAGAATCCAGTCACGCTGATGATGGTTTAGCCATTGCGAATTTGTTTGCCACTTACTTTTCATCTGTGTACAACCTGTAAACCCTACTTTTACCCATGCTGAAACTCGCCCGTTACTGATAAATAATATGAATATATCCAGTATTCACATTAGTGCTACCGAGGTTGAGAAGGAATTATCAACACTTGATGTTAACAAGGGTGCAGGTCCTGACGGTATACCCAATAGTTTTTTAAAATCTTGTTCACACTCTCTTTACCTACCCTTATATTATATGTTCTCCCAAGCCCTCGTCTCTGTTACCTTTCCAGAGGTTTGGAAGTTGTCATATGTGTGTCTTATCTTCAAGTCAGGCAACAAAAACGACATAAAAAACATATAGGCCAATAAGTACTTTATCAGCCATACCTAAGCTTTTTGAGCATTTCATTGATAATGTGCTGATGAGTGCGCTTGAGAGTGTTATAGATACTCGACAACATGGGTTTATATCAGGTCGTTCTGTTGACACAAATCTATTTATTTTCACTAATTATATTAATAACTCATTTGCAAATGGCCTTGAGACCCATGCAGTCTACACTGACTTCAGTAAGGCATTCGATAGGGTCAACCACAGCATTTTGATTTCCAGATTGTCTGACTACGGAATCTCTGGTTCAGTGATTGCCTGGATAGCCTCATACTTATCTCATAGATATCAACAAGTTAAGGTCGACGGCTTCTTATCTCAACCATTTTTAACGCCATCAGGCGTGCCGCAAGGATCTCACTGGGTCCACTCTTGTTTAGTTTATTCGTCAATGATCTGGGAAATCTTTTGTGTTCAGATTATTTATTTTTTGCTGACGACCTCAAACTATACACCACTGTTTCATCAGGTAACGACTGATGAAACAGTCGACTAGTGCCTGAAAAACGGCATGTCACTTAACGTTGATAAATGTTGTTTCATGAGATTTAGTAGATGAAGAACCATGGTAAATTATCAGTACTCTGTAAATAGTGCTGTACTTAAGGAAGTTTTTGTAGTGAGGGATTTGGGGGTTCTCTTAGATGGCAAGCTAACATTCTCAGAACATTTTGAGTCTGTGGTGGGAAGAGCAAACAGAATGTTGGGTTTTGTCAAAAGATCTTGTAAGGATTTTGCTAATGTTAATGCTGTTAAAGTTCTTTATATTTCACTGGTTAGGTCTATATTGGAATTTTCAAACATAATTTGGTCACCCTATTACCAAATTCATATTGCCAGACTGGAAACTGTCCAGCGTGAATTCATCAAATTCGAAGGAGGGTATATTATGATATCTGTTTCGCATTTAAGATAGTCAATCACATTATTAAGAGTGCAGAATGTCTTGAGTGTTTTTACTTTCACATTCCAACTTACCAGGTACGTAATACGCCTCTCCTGCATGTACCCTACTGTTGTACATGGTATTTGTTATACTGCCCTGTTGATGGGATATCAGCTAATGTTAACAGGTATTGTGATGAACTCAATTTTTTTAATGTCTCTGTGGATATGTTTAAAAACTCAGCGAAGCGAATTATTTTGAGATAGATTAATATTATTACCTAGTCTAAGATTATTGTAAATACTACTGTAAATGTTTAAAACCTTGAAAATAAATAAATAAATAAATATATTAATAGCTCATTTTATAAAGGTCTTGTTTTGTACAATTTGCT
Source organism: Pissodes strobi (assembly GCA_016904865.1). Classification (NCBI taxonomy): domain Eukaryota; kingdom Metazoa; phylum Arthropoda; class Insecta; order Coleoptera; family Curculionidae; genus Pissodes; species Pissodes strobi. Next base: position 10,940 of record JAEQML010077577.1, on the reverse strand, counting down.
ACCTGAATCCCTCAAAAGTCTAAGCATTAATAAGTTTAAAAGAGAGCTTAAGAAGCTATTATTGGAAAACACATTTTATAGTTTGGACGAGTTTCTAATGTTTTCAACACAGTACCAGTAGGACACTTTAATTATTTGATAATTGTTTTTTGTGCTTCATTATTGTGCCCTTGTATTGTAAAGTTTGTTAACAAATAAGTAGGTATTTTATATATTTTCCAGGATCTTTCTGGATATAGCTACTTGTAGATAAAATATTTTAATCCCATGTAGTGTATACTATAAAATATGTAAATGTCTAAAGTTGTATGCAAAAGTGACAATAAATATTTTAAGTTTTTGAAAAATAAATGCTACAATGTTGTTACAAGTATGATATTGCCTTTTTCGATATTATATATTGAACTAATGTGGTAATGATTTTTTTAGAGTTGGAAATGAGTGGTGAAATCAAATCAGGAACATGCAGTTGTCCGCCTTAACTAGCAAGCTTTTTACAGCAAATTACATACCTTTTTCTGGAGATTTTATTTCCAATTTCATTTCAACGTTAAAATCGAATAATGTTGGCCATTTCATCCATTCTTTGTCCACAAAACTACAATCACAAACTCTCAAAAACTGGTTTGGTTGTTTGTCTTTTCTCCTGTCCTGTAAGTAAATAAATGGTTTCAAAAGAAGATTCTTTAAAAGCGGCAATAGTTATTCCTTTACCTCATAAGAAAAATCCATCTTTGTCTCTCAGCCCGATTTTTTGGAAAGCGAAAAAATTTGCAGTCTTGCTTTGCACTGTAGTGCTTGCAACCCAGTACAAAACACATTACCATAGTAAGGAGTCCCAAAAGCCTTAAAAATATATTCAATATTCAATTAGTCACAAATTAAATAATATAGTAGAAATAATCTAAAAAACAATAACCAGCATAACCTCAAACAGTTTCCAACCACAATTTACTGCATTACACTAACTCACCTTGTGGTAAAAACGAATATATATCACTAAACGGTCCGTTCCTCTATCACAATATGGAAACTATATAGATGTCTTATTTGGTCTTTATAATTTCGATTTCGAAAACATTAAATGAAAAATTCCTTATGAGACTTTTACCACAGAATAACCAAGACTGGGACCCGCCGTTGAAAATGCCGCATAAACAGACGCCATTTTGTGGGAATAGACCTCAGGAGTAGGGGTGTGCGATTTATATCGATTTTTCAAAAGATCGATTTTTTTTAGATACGATTTCCGATTTTTTAAATCGATTTTCACACATTCGATTTTTTGAAGAATCGATTTTTTTAGAACCAGATTGATTCTACGATCTTAATCATTTATCTATGATCTTAATCTTCATGTCATGATATTAGACAAATTTATGACGTCCACATTTTATTTTCTCAATAAAATAAGCCTCCTGCAGCATTGCAACTATGTTAATATCCTTATTTTTTTTTACAGTCAGTCTGGTACAGATAACGTATAAATAAATATGTACTGCTAAAGCCACGCCCACAGCCCCGAATAGAAAATCGCTGCTGAATGCATCCATTAGCGGCTAGTTTTCAAGATGCATTCCGTTTACTAATTTTAGTATTAAGTCGAAACAACTGAGCGGGACTTAAAGCGTATGTTTACATGCCTAATGGTCCAGTGGTTAGATGGTTTGTCTGTGATACGGCATCCCGGGTTTAATTCCCGGCAGTGGCGAGGCGTGTTTTTTTATTTATTTTTGAGGTTATGTTTGTAAAATGTTGCATTTTTTTCATTTTGTGCATTTTGGGTTTTTGTTGGTTGCGTTCCCGTAGCCAGCGAAGCAAGCTGAAAGCCATGCGTGAAGTGAAAATTAGACATTCTAAAACAGTAAACAAAGGCTCCAAAACCCGCCCAATTGTTTCGACCCATAGTAAACGGAATGCATCTGGGGAGCTATCCTCTCCTAAGGCCGCCCGCGGAACTAATCAAGGACACACGATGGAGCCTATCAATCGTGTGTCTTTAGTTAGTTCGGACGATATTCTTTGGTCAACGTCAAATTTCAAAGATATAAATATACACATGACGTGATAAATGTCAATTTCTATTCCTTACCCTTTAAGTCTGTCGTTGGCAGTATTTGTTTATCTTTTTTTGAAAGACAAACAAGTGACGACATATTTTGTTTTTCCTAATTTAATAAAATTGCCTTCTTTTAAATTTGTTTATGTATGATTTGTTTGCGTTTGTTGAAAAAAAAACGAGAAACCGAAATTATAGGTTAAGTTTTTCTGATATTTGAACTTTTTTACGCATTGTTTACATTTTCTAATTTTTTTACGCATGTTTACGTTTTTTCCACATTTTTTTACACGTAAACCTCCATTCCTGTGATCTATACATAAATAAATAAAGAAAGATCGATTTTTTAAAATATCGATTATTTGTCTTCGATATTTTTATGAATCGATTCTGTGACATCCGATTCGAATCGATGTCTTGGAGAGAATCGAACACCCCTACTCAGGAGGGTACTCGCCTAAAGCTGCCAGGGTCGGCGTTAGGGTGCTTTAGAAGAACAGAATGAATAAAATAATAAATTTACATTTCTAACGTTTTATTGATTTTTCCATATAATTAATTTATTTCGGTTGACTGATGTTTTGAAATTTCTATTTATACATTTTATTGTGTAAAATAATTTAATCCTTAGGTACAATTTGATGACATATTCTTTCGGAAAACTTTGACATGGATGGTGAACAGGAACGTTTACATTTATTATAGCTCTGTTCCAACTGAGTAAGAAACCGTACATGGGACGGTAATTTCCAGTAGCATAATTCGTTTATCAACATGACAGGTACTTATCACCTCCAAAAATGATATTGACAACTAGACATGACGATCCTTCGTACAGTTTTCTAGTCGGTTGGGACAAACCTTATATAAATCGTACATGACACTGCCTAATACACGTTCTTCAAAATATTCATGAAATAAATAATCTAAACTTGAAACAAATCGGATCAAATTATTATGCGGCATTTACAAATTTCTAAAAAAATCTGAATGTTCGTTTTGATAGCCTCGGAAATGGCGATAGAGCGTGGAATCATCTAATTCCTTGTGAGCCTTACCGTACATCGTATAAGTATCACATGTGTGTATTGAAAAACATTTTCAAATTAAATACCCACAAACATACCTAGTAAAATTTTGTTGTAAAATGTCGTCATTGGGGTAATCTGTTTCAGTAATAAATATTCTTTCTTTTTCCTAGTATTATCAATATCCTCATATGCAGCTGATTTTTCCATTAAATCAGATAGTTTTAATGAATTTTTATCCAGGTCACCTTCACAAGTTGCAGTTCCAGAATGAAGTAACTTAACACACATGAGGTACTCCAAAAGGTTCAGCCTTTTGCTTTTTGTTTCGATGTGTAGAAGTTTGACATTATTTGATAAATTTAAACGGCTCTTTTTTTAATTCTAGTGTAGGGTTATAAAATTGTTTAGTTAAAAAATTTTATATAGATACGAATAATGTCAAACTTCTACACACCGAAACAAAAAGCAGAAGGCTGAACATTATGAAGTACCTAGAAATCCCAAAGTCGCAAAAAACAGACGTTTTCAATATGAACGACCAACTGACCTGCTCTTTAAACACCTGCATAATTGACAGTGCAATAAAAACAAAATACCGCCAGACGGTTTAGTAGGGCATAACAATTTAAATTTTAGCATTCAATAATCTTGATAAAGGCCTCATCAAGCCGAAACATATGTAGAGTAAAATATCTTATTAAATTATTTTGAAACATCTAAAAGTAGTGTACTATTTATAACTAGTATTATTATTCAACTATGTTTCACAAGGATCCTACCGCAGAAACTATTCATTGTATTAAACTATTCATTGTATTTAATTTTTCTATCCGTATAATGGTACAAAAAATATAATAATTAAAATAATGTAACACAATATTTCGAACCTCTAAAAATCTGCAAATATTAAAACGAACCGCTACTGCTCAGGACGACGTGAGAAACAGTAATGACCGAGCTATTCCAAGCAGACGCCTATGAACCCATATATTTAATACTACTATATCGTGTGTCACGCTTGTTTACTATGGAACTGCAGTTCGCCGAGGATGTACTTGTCGCACTCATTGCACTTGCTTGATGTGTACTTTGGTTAATTTGCGCATGAGCTAGCGAGGCAAATAGTATAGTATATTTCACATATTAAAATCATAAATATGGTATGTACGTTTTGAAATCCAAGTCAAACGCCCTCATCATAAATTAGTATTTATGTTAACAATATAATTTAGGAAATTTATTTGTCGTATAACTTTAATGATATTCCAAAAATGAATAGATGTTTGTGGTGGATAGAAATAATTGAAAAACAACATATGATTACAAAACAATATGAACCTTAGTTTTCAAACGGGATGTAACGGCAGATATTCATTTATATATTTTTGGGTTAAGAGGTAAATAAAACATGATATTATCACACTTTAAATTTTATTGCCCCTTAAATAAAATAGTGTATTTTTGTCTTATATTATAGGTATTCTTCTTTAGACGACATTTGTTTGGTTTCATGGAAAAATCTCACATTTCTGTACAAATCCATAATTAATTTACATAATTGTATTCTATGATTGGCATTTTCTGTAGTTTCACACCGACAAATTGTCCAAGTTTGAAATAACAATAAACAAAGTAAGTATAGGCATTTGAGTAAGGTACAAAGCAAACAGTAAACACCAAAATGAACGACTGTAAACGGCAACAAACAACAAAAACTTCGAAATAACAATAAACAAAGTAAGTATAGCGATTTGAGTAAAGTACAAAGCAAACAGTAAACGTCAAAATGGACGACTCACAATGACTTTAATACTGTAAACGGCATATATTTATGAAATATATGGTAAACGGCAATAAACAACAAAACGGCAAACGAGCTGACGATTCGGCGCTCTATACGACCACGCACACGTGGAGGCGATCGATAATCGTAGGGGCAACGCTTATTGGTTGAAATAATTGACTGGCGCTCAACGCTGAAAGTACACATCGATCATTCTATCTCGTTTTGATTTCGGACAAATTTTGGCTCGACTCACGATATAGTAGTATTAAATATATGTATGAACCGGCAGGTTCTATTCCCACGTTTAGGTTATGTATTGTTTTAGCGGGAAACTCCGAGTCGGTATTCTGATTCTTGGCTATTCCGTGCTTTGTCTTGTCTTAAATGGATTATTGGCTTCTGTTCCTTTCAAGGACAATTTGCCAGCACATTCAGGGTGTGTTTGGGATGGGTCTGACTCTAAGTCATATCCCAAACACTGACTATTCTTTCAAGAGTGCTGTGCTGCTGTGAGCTAGTCGTTTTTATAGTTTGGTTTTTCTTCTCTTTTCTTTTCTTCTCGGCACTTCAGTGAGCTAGAAAATTAGTTCAACAACACAACAAAGGATTTATAACTCTTCTCGATCTCGGGCAACGGGAGATCTAGGACAAATTCTGTGCTTTTACATTGAGTGATTGAAAGAGAGTTTGTTTGGAATTTGGAACCAGCGCTGCCAACAGTGCATAATCTCATAATAGAGAAAATAATAGTGCATGAGCTGATAGTACGTTTTTCTTACAAAGCCTCCACCGCGTCAACGTCTGACTGAACAAGACTTTCTAGCATTTCTAACACCTGGTCGTAAATCATTATTAATTGGCGACTTTAATGTACACCACACGCACTTTGGAGACGCTAGAACTGAACAGCGTGGCAGAATATTGAATGCCATTATCGAAAACAATCTGGACATCCATTATCATCGCCCGAACGCTCCCACACATTATCCCGCTGGAAACTTCAGGCCCTCCTATCTGGACATAGCGATCTCCCGAGGGATGGCTTAAAGTAATAAGCGACCTTAATTCGGACCATCTTCCAGTCGGTATAAGCCTGCCGGCATTAAGGTTCGGCAGGCGGCCGGAAGCCGTCGTGACTTCGGTCGCGTACACCAATACTGCCTGGAGGATGTACCGGGAAAGGTTGAATGAAGCCACGGTCATCCCTCGACAGATCGAAACTGTCCAGGAGCTGGCGAATGAAGTTAACACATTAACTACCAATATCCAGCGGGTCAGAGACGCTATATGCCCGGTAATCAGGAAGAGGCCACATGTGGAAACTCTTCCTGATAATGTCCTTAATCTTATCAACTTCCGGAATCGGTTACGACGTAGGTGGCAAAGGACTAGGAACCCGGACGAAAGGCGTCGAGTCAACGCTATTACGGATCAGATTAAGCTTCATATACGTGAATTTAGAAGTAAAAAGTGGATGAACTTCGTGAACGAACTAGGCACGGAGGATGGGTCCCTATGGAAGCTCGCAAGGCGAGTTCGCAGTGCCCCCCCTCAATTCCCGGTGCTTAAACACCGTGGTCGTGACATCCTGGACGTCCAGGGGAAGGCGGAGGCATTTGCGGACTCTCTTGAAGAGATCCATAGGCAGTTCCTGATTCCCTGCCATTGCACAGGGAAATCACGGAGCGAGTCCACTTATTCGGCGACCGGACTTACCCGATCCCGCCGATGCAGAAGCTGAGAGTAACTCCCAGTGAGTTGTCCAAAGTCCTGAACCGCTTACCGAAAAACAAGGCTCCGGGAATTGATAACATTCCCTACCTACTCCTCAAAAACCTCCCGAAAAAGACCGTTATACAATTAATGCATATCGTGAATGCCATAATTCGCTTGCAGTACTTTCCTTCCCCCTGGAAAGTTGCGAGGATTGTACTGTTCCCGAAACCGGGAAAGGATCTGACATTAACCTCATCATATAGGCCGATATCCCTGTTGAGTACCCTGGGAAAAGTAACCGAGAAGCTCTTGATATCGAGACTCAGCGGGGCTGCCGAGAAGCTTGATATTCTCCCGAGGGAGCAGTTCGGCTTTCGCAGCGGGCACAGCACGTGCATGCTGGCTGCGAAAGTCGTTCAAGCAATTTACGATAGCTTCAACAAAAGGCATTGCACTGCCCTGCTGTTGCTCGATATTGAGAGGGCGTTCGACAGGGTGTGGTACGCCGGCCTGCTACACAAACTCTATGTAGAGTTTGAGTATCCCCTTCATTTAGCAGCGCTGGTCGGGTCATACCTTGCCGGACGCTTCTTCTCGGTGAAAGTGGGTAATGCCACTTCGACCATGAGGCCAATCCAGTGCGGTGTTCCGCAGGGAACAGTGCTCTCCCCACAACTTTTTAATTATTACATATCCGATTTTCCGTCTCACCCGAACGCGTCAGCAGCGTTCTATGCTGACGATACCATCCTATACTCTGACGCCCCTCATGCGCAGTCTGCCGTTGACAACTTGAGTCGGTACGTGGAGGTGATCCTCCATTACTACGAAAAATGGAAAATTAAATTAAATGCAGGTAAAACAGAGCTTGGCATTTTCTCTAGAAAGATATCTCCTCAAATTGTACAGCCTCTAAGAATACATGATACCGAAATCGCGGCCAAAGACTCTGTTAAATATCTGGGAATTGTGCTCGACAGGGGGCTTAGGTTCAGGAAGCACATTAGCTACATTAAAAGTAAAAATGCAATCATTCACAAACAACTGGGAACACTGATAAGATGCGGATCGGTCCTTAGCCCTGGAACTAAATTAGTATTGTATAAAGCGATCACCAGGCCAACCCTCTTATTCGGAGCCCCTGTATGGTGCTCCGTAGCAGAGGGACACCTGAAAGCAGTGCAAGTTCTGCAGAACAAGCACCTGAGGGCTGTCTTTTCGGCGGGCATGTACACTAGAATTCGGGACCTGCATGACTGGGCGGGCATCGAGTATGTCAGGGAACATATCGACCGTCTAGCGTGCAGGTTCTATGATCTGGGAATACATGGCTCGATTGGCCAATTTGCGTTTTGGTCAGAAACGTCGTCCTTCCCACGGGCCGATTCATAGAAAGACTACTCTATATTTTCTAGAGCCTAGGCTTCCTTAAAAGCAGCACAAACCATTTCCACATTAGAAATATCATTGTAAATATGTAAATATTAGAATAACTAGAAATATTATATCCTGTAAATAACTAGAAACAGCCTTTTTAAACATATAAAATGTCCTGAGGGATAAACAATTCCCCCCTCTCCTCTCGGCGCAAAACACCCTCATACATAAAACAGATATCAGGAGCACAGAAGTGCGCCTGAGATAATGGCGAAACCGAGGTAGTTTGGGTTAGTGTGGCTGACTCCTCCCACAAAGTACAGGTGGGAGGAGCCAGCTAGATATACTCGACGTACGAAGACCGCACCGTACACATCCCCCAAGGAAGCGTGATATCGCCGACGCTGTTCAACATCTACATCAACGACGTACCCAGGAAGCAAAACAACCAGATAGCACTCTTCGCAGACGACGTAGCAGTATTCACATCATCCACACAGCAGATGGCAGCAACGCAACGAATAGAACAACACGTCAGGATGATAGCAGAATACTTCAAGAAGTGGAAGTTGAAGATAAACGAGACCAAAACGCAGCTAATCAACTTCAACCAGAAGAACAGGAGGACAAGGACACACATCACGATCAACGGGACAAGAATCGAGGACACGGACACAGTCAAGTACATAGGAGTCACACTGGACAGGAAGCTGACATTCAAGGACCACATACAAGGAACCAGGAGGAAAGCAGGAATAGCAGCAAACATAATCTTCCCATACATCTCGCCGCAGTCAAGACTGGACAAAGACATCAAGATCAGACTGTACAACGCATACGTTGGGCCAATCATCATGTACGCAGCACCGGTTTGGAGCTCCGCAGCCAAGACCCACCAGGAGAAGCTACACACGCTGGAACGGAAGATGCTACGCACAATCATGAACTACAGATGGGAAGACTTCAAGAAAACGAGGACACTGTACAGAGAATCCGGAACAAGGCCACTGGGACAGAGACTGCAGGAACAAGCCACGAAGTTCTTCAGGTACACGACGAGGACACAGGAACTAACCAGGAACATTGGGACACTAACAATAGAAGAGATGCCGTTCAGGAAAATCCACAAAGTAATCCACGAGGTGATGCTATAACTCAGGAACAAGGACTAGGACACTAGGACGCCCCCCACAGCCCCAACCCAGGAAGGACTGCATGAAGCCGAAGAATACAAAAAGTGCAGTGTTAGAATAATCATTTAGTTAAAATTTTTGTCATGTCAGTTATCTTAGGTTCAGGTGGACGCTTGTTAGGTACCACCTTAGTCGGTAGTATATAGGTATTTATTTGTAAATATGTATATATTGTTAAGTTTGTTATTAGTTTTAGGTCAAATATCAAATATCATACGCAATGGCTCCTGCGTTCCTTGTACCCTGCAAGCGAATTATGGACCAGGATGCCCTTATGCCCGGACATAATTCCTCCTGCACCGGGGATTTACTTCATAAGCAACTCCCATTATTTGTATATATTGTACATTATGTAAATAGGTGTGAATGATAGAGAGTGAATGAGCGTGTGTACTTCATAACGAGAAGTGGAGTTTTTAATTTATCTTTTCTCCACAATTAACAATCAGCAAAACACAACACTGAAAATCTGTATACCTTCTACAAGCATTGCGCGATCCACTGGTAGCTATGTTGATGGGATTTGATCCCAGGGAACGTTACTATTTTATGATTGGTCACAAAAAGTAGGTTTAAGGGCCTTACAACAGCCCCCCTCGGTTAGAGGGATGTTTTATGCGTAAGTCTGTGCGGCTTGGCGATGCTTCACTGAGGGATCGGAGCGAAACGTATAAGATTATGCATAGAAATCATTTACTACCTACTAAGTAGGACATATTATGTACTAATGAAATATAATAAAGATTTGGTTGATGATGATCACCTAGTTCTCAGAGCTTCGACTGTCGCCCGCGACAATCCCCACTCCTTGCCTTTTCAATGTCGAGCGTAGAATCAAATTTGAGGACTATATATGACGTCATCCGTTGATGTTGATTTGTTAGGTATTATTGGCATTATAAGATCCTTTACACAAATAGTGCACTATATAAAAATCGGCTTTTCCCATTGGTCGATCCGCATGGCCCGCCGCTCGCTTCGCTCGCTACGGGGGCTCAAAAAAAGAAACTAACCAGGTGCTAACCCAATCTAACCCAAGACATACCCAAAATCAAGAAAAAAAGCTGTTTAGAAACATAATCTTAAAAAAAAAGCAACGGGGCCCGCGTTTTCCAGGTGAGACCCAAACGATCTAAACCTCTACACCACAAGAGCTCTTGATAGAAACTGATTGCATCACGCAGATATCTCGTAATACGAGATGGATCGACCAATAGGAGAGGTCGATTTTTACATAGTGCACTATTTGTGTAAAGGATCTTTAAATGCGTATTATTGATATTTCCCCCTTATATATATTTATCTATAATTGATATTATTTGGGATATTTGGAGCAAAAATTCGAAAATAACAAACACTTCTTTAAAAAAAATATTTATTAAAAATGTTTTATTTAAAAAATGTCAAAACAGTAAAAAATCTAGATTTCACAATGTTCTTTCACAGAAAAATATATTAATTATAATAGAAACCTAATTTTAGAGTTACCTGTGTGTATCTCTTTATTCTCTTGATATACAAAGCAAATCGATGTATCAATAACGAATCAATCGTAAAAAATCAAAACACAAACGAGGCCCAAGTAACAAGTTACAAATTTACTCTAAGCCAGAGGTCTTGTCTCTGTCTCCAAGCCAAGCCCAAGCTAAGCCAAGCGCTTCCACTAAACTAAAAAAAAAACTTTGTTCATTTTACTGGGGGGGGGGGGGGTCAAATCAACCTGTTGTTCACCCACCCTACCTTTGACAAGGGAAGGGAGAGGATAGATAATCTGGCTT
>JAEQML010077576.1:0-12823 GCA_016904865.1 Pissodes strobi | reverse complement strand
TTTATTTTTAGGATCCCATTTAAGTCTCTTTTCCTTAGGTACATGTACTGAAACTCTAGTTCCAAAAATGTTAAAGTTTTCCATTTTATGTTCTTTGTTATGCCATAGCTCATAAGGCGTTTTAGATTTGTGAGGACTAGGGCCAGTTCTATTTAAAGTATATGAAACATTGTTAATAGCCTCGGCTTAAAAAATCTTTCCCCAATGTTCATTACTACTTATTAGAGTTCTGGCAGCTTCTACTAGAGTGCGATTTTCCCTCTCAGCGTATATACAACCGTGCGTTGATGGTATATACCTTTTAACTTTAAAAGCTCCGACACCACTTTGTTAACAAACTCAATGCCATTATCTGTCCTCAAAATTTTAATTTTAGACCCTGCTTTTTAACTTTAAAAGCTCCGACACCACTTTGTTAACAAACTCAATGCCATTATCTGTCCTCAAAATTTTAATTTCAGACCCTGCTTGCCTTTCAGCCATAGATATAAAATTTTTAATTACTTCCGGTACCTCAGACTTTTGTTTCAAAAATATATTGTTCTAAAAGAAGAGTAATCAATCATCTTTAAACAATATAAAGTAACGAGCCCCCCGTAAAGAAGTGGTTTCCATCGAACCACACACATCAGCGTGAAGCAATTCCAGTGTTCTAATAGCTCGTGACTCACTCTTCCCAAAAGTAGACCTATGTTGTTTACCAGCAAGACAGCCTTCACACGTAAACCCTTTTTCTACATCTACATACTATGTTCATTTTATTTAGAAACTCCTTAACATATGTCAGATTTTGATGAGCCAATTTACAATGCCATACTTTTAAGCTTTCTATATTTTTTACTTGCATGCAATCAGAGACTATACACTTTAATAAGTTATTTACTTCATGTAAGCATATTTTGGCACAAGAATCATCTTGTTTAGTTTGGGTAAAAAGCATAGTGTACAGTTTGTTCTTACTGCCTGGGCTCTTATGTTGCCTTGCTTGTCTAAAAACTAACATTTTAAATTATCTGAGGACATAAAATATCCTTTATCAAGAGCACACCCGGCAGAAAACAAATTAAATTTTAGGTTTGGTACATACGAAACGTTGGATAAAAATGTTTTTATTAACTTTTCACCATTATATGCCCACAATTATTCTACTTTGCCATATCCTCTTACCTCTAACTTCTGCCCATTTCCAACTTGCACCATTCTAGGGGGTTTTTATTTTATACAATTCCTTAAACAAGTCTTTGGCTTACCCCCGAAACCAATCACTCGACTTGCCATTACCTGAGTAGACCATAAATGCATTAATGTCGCCTTCTTCTTCAGTGGTACTTTTGCTAGATTGTCCATGTCCATCCTTATTCTTCTTAATCCAACATGACTGGACTACATGGCCTGGTTTTCGACAATAACCACAAAATTTTACACCTGGAGGTTTGTCCTTATTTTTCAGCGGGCCATTACTGGATTTTTTATGCCGGAAATAACAGTTCTTGGCAATGTGACCAATCTTTGAACAGATGTGGCACCTCAACTTAGTGTGACTCGAGCTGTGACTCCTTTGATGCCCCATTTTGGCTGCTAGTGTTGTCATTGCCTCAACTGACTTGCTCCTTTCTTCCTCTAGCAATAATCTGGAGGTTAACTCCTCCAATGTTTGATTGTCAACAGGAGCAAATTCCCATGCAGACCTAAAATGTTTAAATTGCTCGGGCAGAGTCATCAAAATCTTTGTAATAATCATTTTTTCCGACACATCTTCACCTGCAGCCTTTAGTTTTGTTTTTATCTCTTCAATTTTTGAAATAAATGTACTCACAGATGAATCAAATTCCAGCATAAAGAATCTCTGCTGCAGTAAATGGACATTTACAACATGACAGTAAATGTGTTAAGGGACCCTCTTCCATTCTCGTTACCATCATTTCTTGTGCTTTGGCATCATCCTTGAGCCATTTAGTTAGTTAATCTCCTTCTGAAGTAGGTTTTATTTTGATACCAGTAACTATATCAAATAGTCCTCGCCCCTTCAAAATTATACTTGTCTGGAACTTCCAGACCGGCCAGTTATCCCCATTTAGTTTTAAGGCAGTATTACTTTCAGCCATTTTTCGGTTTTTTAGTTGTCTACTTGGATTTTAAGCACTCTAGGCACACATTCCTTACCCGAAAAATTTCAAGTTCATTAACCTCTGAATAATTTCAATCATTCACGATCTGGACACATGACCTATTATCATTCTTGTTTCCGTAGACCGTTAGATTAAACTCAGATATTTTACTTTGACTGCATTTAATTAGCAAGAGATATTTTAACTTTTTACTTAGATTAATTTTAACAGAAAAACTTTTATACCGCCATCATTTTTACAACATAATTACTTCACACACGGTCTACGTCATTATTTCGACACTTGACATCGATCATAGAGTACAAAACAAATAAGACGGGAAACACTATAAAACGGTTGCTACTAATTTGCCATTGAATACAGTTGGCGCTAGAAACACATACAACACTTACTAAATGCCTAATTAACTTTACATAAGTGGTTGAATTTTTAATTTCTACACATGTGTTTGGAGGACAGTTTTATTTTGATGCCACGTTCGTCTGTCAAAGGTGGGAGAGACGTCTTTGTAAAGATATTACTTACTGTCTTTACTACCGACCAGAAATTCCTGGTTCTTCAGATTCCATCTTGGTCGATTTTCTAAACAAACAGACAGTGCTCAAAGGCACTAAAATTTACCATGGGGGCTAGTTCTAAAGTGATTTTGTAAATAAAACAAAAAGCTTTAGCATTATATGAATATTTTAATAAGTTATTTTACCTGAAAACAACTTGAAGCTCATAAGTAAACAAAATATAAACATTAAATCATTATACGTAGTCAGTGCTTCGAAATGGACAATATCAGTCGATGCTAGGTATCAATCTTGCAGAATATCACATGAATAATGCCTTAAAAGCTAAAGCAATACATAAACAATTGTAATGCTAAACAAGTATATGATTATAAACATAATCTTGCAGCTAAGTACAGTCAAATGCTTGTTAAAGTCCCTGCGGAACTGCTCAGTGTGAGCTCGATTACCGGAGATAACTTTGAGATGAAATACAGCAAGATACAAGTAATAATAACAGAATAAATATTACCTTAATTCAAATTCAAATTGTTTATTTCCATATACATAAAATACATGTATTGGAATTGTCAATAATAGTAAAAGTAATTTAAAAGTAAAACTAAAAAAAAAAATTAAGTATACTAACATAAACTAACATAAAAAACAGAAACTAGGTACATAATATAATACTAATCATACATAATTATAAAACTCTTAAAAAGTACAACTAAAAAACTCACCAAGAGAATAAAATAGATTCACAGCCAGTACATTCTTTAGTTTTATCTTAAAAAGTTTGATATTTTGGATATCCTTTAAGTTGGAGGACAAATGGTTAAAAAAAAATTAAAGATGTTATACCAGGTCCTTCTTGAACTTGAGTTAACCTAGCTGCTGGTAAGTAAAGGTTGTCTGATGCTCTTGTTGAGTATTTATTTATATCACCACACTAACCTTTTTGATTATTTAAATCTAAAATGAACTAGATACATCTTTTCTTTACTGAATTTAATTGAACTTTCTGTTAATTCAAAACTTCAACTGACTGTCTCTCCGTTCACACTAAATACCTTGTGTTTTACTTCTTCTTCGATTCTCTCAACTTAACTTCAACTTCACCAGGGATGTAGGACTTTTGAACATTTGATTCGAATCTTGAGGAATATATTTGTTTACTTACAAATTTCCATCCGCCATTTTTCCTTCTTCTATCTTCAACAGCAGAGGCGTTACGTGTCTAGAAAATGCGTTAAAACGCCCAAAAGAGTTCTTTATCCAAGCTTGGACAAATAGAACAGAGAGTACATAGATATTCTCTAAATATCTGTGCAAACAAATGAGAAAAACTACTAAAATCTTGGCGTCGCAGAGCTACGACTGGGTAGATGTAATTAGCGCCAAATTCATACAGAGCGGTGATTGGACCGATGTATTACGGTTTAGTCCCGGCATAATAAACAATCGGCAGGCTCACTCGCCTTCTCGATAACGCTACGCGCATATCCTCGCGCACGCCGCCATTTGGGGGTCCAAGTCCCGTCCAACCTCGCAGTCAAGCCATTGGCGTCGTTTGCTACAATAAAAAGAAATAGTTACGGCAGCTAGGAATCAGTAGCGTGTGTCTTGAATACATATTTTGTTCTTTGATTGTGATGTAAGTTTATAGTTCAATGGCGATGTGTATTATGCAGTTTCTGTCAGTTTTCTTGAGAATCGTAGATTAATTTTCTAGATTTTATGATATAGCAGTTATTTTCTAATGTAATTTATTAACTTTGACCTGTTTTCACTATGCCTGGGCAAAGTTGTGCCGCAAAAAACTGTAGGAACAAACGAACAAACTGCAATAAAAGCTACTGGTGTTTCCTATCTTCCGGACTGCCTAGTAAAAGGCGTCTGACCTTCGTCATAGTCCAATTAAATAAGCGACTGCTTGGGCTAAAATGAAAGTTAGTATAAAATATACACAACACAAGATAAACTCTTTTCTCTCTCGGGCAACGGGAGAGCATTACACAATCAGAAATGTAGCCTCGGAACACAGGAATAAAGAAATGGGTGTAAACACTCAATTAAAAGAAGAGAACAGGCTTTTACTATTTGTAAAACTAAAAAAAGTCGAAAGATAAAAAAAAATTAGGCCAAAAATTGTTATTATGGATGTATATGTGACTGGATGTATGATATTTCTCACAGTTTAGTCTTGTTATGCAAGAGATATCCCATTATGAGTCTCAGAGAGTTATTGTTGATGTTAGAAAGAAGAGAATTAACTGAAATCGGACTGTCGATTCCTGCTTTTGTCAACTCCTGATACAAATCTCCGTCCATCACTGGACATTCAAAAAGGACATGTTGAAGATCTGCAGTGCCGGTATTGCACTCACAATTTGGGTTATTAATCACACCAATTTTGAATAGATGAGATGGGACAAGACAATGTCCGGTCCTCATTCGAATTATTGTAGTAATGTGTCTTCTGTCTACATATATTATATTTTTATACCAAGTGATTAATGGGAATTCCCTTTGCACTGAAGCGTACCAGCCGCCTTTCGTCTCAGTGGAGATTTTTCATTCAGAATCCCATTGTTTTTGGGTATTTTGTTTAATATGTGGCATTAAATCGTATTTGTCCAGTTTGATATCTAATGGAATACGTAGAGCTCTGCCGATATTGGTAAGCTGATCTGCCATCTCATTTCCCTGAATGCCTGTATGACTAGGAATCCATGATAAAACGATATTAAAGTTATTACGATTTGCATCTAAGATTAATTGTTTAGTTTGAAAAAATATATGATCCAGTTTAGGGGATATAGTATTTTTGTTGATTTTTTGTATAGCACTTGCTGAGTCTGTAAAAATGATATGTTGATGTCTTTGTTCATACATAGCCAAAGGGCTCTGTGGATTGCTATAATTTCGGCAGTGCAGATCTGCATTTCAGATGGGAGACGTTCGGAGAACCTAAAATCCAAGGAAGGACAAAATACGCCATAGCCTACAGTATTAAACTTGATATCCTTTGAAGCGTCAGTAAATATCCATGTACGAGGTGGAGCTCTACAGTTTGCTTTTTCTATAAACTCCTTACTGTTAAAGATTCCAGATTTTTCCAGACCCAGGTCTACAATCGAAATTTTGGTAAGTTGGTTTAAAAAATTGTATTTATAACATGGACGCATTTCATTGATTTCCAACTGTTCTTTATATACTAGTAGTTCCTGGAAAGCCTGAATTAGGTACGGGCGATCTTTCCTCCTCCAGTATTTGTTTGTCACATCATCCATCGTAGACACTATTTGTTGTAGATAATCAATTATTGGGTTATTTGCTAATGCCAAATTTTTAACGATGAATTTTTGAGATAGCATTTTCCTTATCATTTCCAAAGACATCTCAGAACATTACGCCAACAGGATATTTGTAGGGGTGGATTTCATGCATCCCGTCACAATTCTCAAGGCCTCAAATTGCAATTTGTCTAAACTTTGTAACAAAGATTTGGCTATAGGTTTAAATAGAATAGCAGCATATTTGGTATGGGAGCATACAATCCCTTTATACAGGTGCATCAACGTCAACGGGTCTGCCCCCCACCAGACGCGGCAGACAGCCCTCATTACATTAATCCCCTTTTTGGCTTTTACTTTTATGTCTGAAATTTGTTTATTCCATTTCAAATTACTGTGGACAATTACATCCAGATACTTGGTTTCCCTAACCCACGGGATAACAGAATTATTGCAGATGACTGGATCCAAGTTCATCGAGCTTTGTCCTGGTCTAAATAGAATGGCTTTGGACTTATTGGGTGACAGTGAAAGGTTGTGTTCCTCGAACCAAAAATGCATGGTGTACAAGGCAGAGTTAATTTGCTCTATCAATCTTGTGATGTCCTTCCCTGTTAATAATATAACCAGATCGTCAGCATACTGTATTACAGAGATGTCGTGAGGCAAAATGTGGTGAAGATCTATGGTGTATATATTAAATAACAAAGGACTAAGGGGGGAACCCTGGGCCAGTTCCAACGTCGATTGAGACGGACCATGAGTCTCTTGATCTCTGTCTTTGATATAAACATTTTTAGTGGCGTGGAGCGCATAGATTAAATTCGAGACATGTATGGGTATGTTAAGTGCACCCAGTTTGTGATACAATAATCGAACATTTACATTGTCATAGGCAGCAGAAATATCCAAGAATATTGCCACGGTGAATTTATTTTTCGAAAATCCTCATAGGACTGTAGACGTTAAGTATGATAAGCAATCCAGACATCCCTTCCCTAGTCTAAAACCATAATGCCTTTTTGGTAAAGTGCAACCGTTTTCTAGCTCCCATTCTATTCGGCTTTTTACCAAAATTTCCAGAACCTTGGCTACACAAGAAGTAAGTGCAATTGGTCTGTAACTAGAGGCACAATCTTTATTCCTGTTAGGTTTTAAAATAGGGTATACGAGCATCGACTTCCATTCATTTGGAATACTTCCACTTTCTAGGCACCCATTGTATCTATATATTTAGTAATAATTGCTTACCCCTTTGTGGTAGGTATATTAGCATCGAGTAAGAGATCTGATCTTTGCCAGTGGCAGAGTCTTTCCTACTACTCAAAGCACTATCTAATTCTATCATTGTAAATTTATTAGGATTCTCTAATGGATCTAATAACATAGAGTTGGGCTCAATATTACAAACACTTAAATTTGCAAGGATTTCCTTTGCTAAATTGCTGCCTGGAAGACTGCAATTACTATTAACATATGAAAAGTTTCTAATGGCTTTCCAGACATTCTGCAGAGGGGAGAGCCTGTTTAATGTAGAACAAAATTTCTGGAAGCTTTGCCGTTTTTTTTTGATCGAAATAGTCTACGTGTTTCAGCAATAACTTTTTTTGTTTGTAAATATTTTTCCCAATTCGGGCTATATTTTAAGTTACTAATGAAACGTTCGTCGAGCCAGCCCCTGCCAGCATTCATCATCCCACTATGGGATTGTAGATTTAAAAAAATTACAGCGATTAGCACACAAACTTCTAATATTCCATTGTAAAAGTTTCATAAAGGAGATATATTTTATCAATATCTATGAGAGGGTCCTTGTTGAGATCCCCACTCATCCATTTGACTTTCCTTCTCTCTGGATAACCTTTCTATACAATCACTAACCAAACCTATTTCACTAGTTGAGAAATGGAGGATTGCCTCCTTTAATCCCAAGAATTCCAAAAAATTTTTTACGTTCAGAGAATTATTTTTTGAATTGTTTGGAGATTCAGGAGTGTCCGGAATATATTGTGAGGAGTTCGTTGAGTTTATGGGGGTAACTCTGATTCTATTAGGTGAGGGGAATAAGCAAGTTTGGTGAACTTCTTTATTATAGCCCGGTTGTGGTGGGGGAGTATTAGGTTTAGGTCTTTTGTGTGTAGTTTTCCTACTAAAGGAGGGTATCTGATCACTTTCGAAGACTCTTTGGGTTAAATCAACTCTATCAACATTGATTGGGGAGAAATTAGGAATAGTTTTGTTATTCGATAACAATCGAGGAAAGTCACTTTGTTGTAATAAAAATTGGTCTTTTTTATTTTTTGGAACCAACATATCTGCTTCGTAAAAGGAGATGCAGTTAATTGACATATAAAGTCTTATGTGTTGTTGGCGAGAAAATTCTTGACATATCTTATCGATTGAAGTATGTTCTAAGCTATTACAATGAAAGCAACGTTTCGAATTCTTACAATTCCCTTCATGAACATCTGAACAGTTCTGACATCGCATTTTACCTCTGCATTGGTTTTTTACATGACCAAATAACAGACAATTATAGCATTGCGTGACCTTCATAATATAGGGTTCTACTTTCATTTCAAGTCCATAAATACTGACATAATGTGGCAGTATTCTTCCCTCAAAAGTGAATAAACAAGTTCCTGTTTCAACATATTGAACATTATCGTCGATTAGTGTCTTACGTTTAAATCTTTTCACCTCTAATATTTCTACAGAGCTTGTTGAAAACTCTTTGAATTCCTCTATAGTTAGTTTTTTAACCCAAACTACCCCTTTGCAACTTACATTAACATCGGGAATGTACATTTCGTAGCCTTTATCCAATAGCTCCTGATTTTGCAAAAAAGCATTAGCGCTTTCAGGTGTCGAAAATTCTATAGTAATTCGGTTTTTCCTTTTTTTCAAGGGGCCTTTTTTAATTTGTATATTTATGTTGTGTAATTCCTTAGCAATAGCCATTGAGTGATAATTAACGTTTTTACCCTGAATTGTTAACTGTATACGGTCCTATAGACCATTTGACTTATACTTATTTATGCGTCTTTTTCTTGTACTTTCATTAATATTAGTTAGATTTTGTGATTGAGAGTCATTCATGATTTGATCTTGAATAACATTAACTTTTTGGGGGGCCCCAGAAGCCCCCCCACTAGAATCATTCATTGAAATGTACCTCAACCACGAGTTTGGGGTTATAAGTTAGGTTAAGTTAGAGAAAAAGGGTGTTTAATCTATATGAGATTGAAATTTTAAGAATAGCTATCGTATTGTGCGTAATACTGATGTTTTACTCACAGATAATTTTGTTAGTTAGCCCTAATTGAAAATCGCTTTTCCTGCAAACACACTTCTCAGTAGCTGGGTCGGAAAAAAACATGAGAACGATTAATAACGATTTCTGTATGTGCAGGGATCTTGAAAGCTTTGAGGTTGCCTAAAGATATCCCCACTTGGGTTAATTAAAACTAAAGTTCAATTTTACAACTTTAATCCAGATTTTAAGGTGAACTGTTTTACAATTTTTACATGCTGACGCTAGTCTCGTCGCTAACGCTCACAGCCTCCTTGCCTATCTACCCTTCATCCGAAAAACATCCGTACTACTGTTTACTGTCTCTTTCTGTCTTATGCGTTTCGCCATTAAGTGCGCGGGTAACGTATCGCGATTGCCGTGCAAAGCGGAGAAACGGCATAGGTTGGGCGACACCAATAGGAAGCGATATATTTATAGAACAGAAGGGCGCGCATGGGAGCACATTGGCGTAACATAAATCTGATCATACCGCCGCCCTTGAAAGCACTGCGGTACCTTTCAATAACCTAAATGTTTACAGTTAAAAGGCCTAAAGGTTACAGAACAAGTCTTAAACTAGGTTTAAACATAACATGATTAGCAATTAAGGTTACAAAATACATAGAGTTAATTAAATCTAAAAATCCAAAAATAAATATGAACTAAAACTAAGGCGTAGCATTTCATAAAGGCTAAGGCTTAAGCATCTTTCAGATTAACAAGTAAAGCCTCTTTCGGATCACAAATCGGGGTTTCGTCATAAATAGGGAGGATGCACACCTTTACCACACTACGTTTTAAAATGTTACCCTTTGCGGTACGCACACTGACCACGCGCGTGATTCCGTCCTTGCCTGGATGCATAGCAATGATTCTCACAGTAGCCCATCTGGATGGAGGGTTGTTCTCATCCTTTAGTAGAACTAGAGCTCCGAGCAGGTTTGCATGGTTGCCTTTGAACCGCCATTTGGATCTTTCATGTAGGGTGTGAAGATATTGCTCCGACCATTTTCGCCAAAAGTGCTGGACCATGGACTGCAGCATTTGGTATCGAGTAAGACGGTTAACTGGCACTTGTTGAAGATCGGCATCAGGAATCATGTTTAAAGAATGGCCAACAAGAAAGTGCCCTGGTGTCAGCGTTTCTAGGTCTTTAGGATCGTTGCTGATAGGTAAGAGTGGACGGGAATTCAATACCGCTTCCACCTGAACCACAAAGGTATAAAACTCTTCGTAAGTGAGAGGATTTTTATCGGATAATACACGGCGCAAATGATGCTTAAATGATTTTACAACTCCTTCCCATAAACCCCCAAAGTGCGGAGATCTCGAGGGATTAAAATGAAATTGAATCATGTTATTTTTAAGATAGGATTGAAAATCAGGTGTCTCGTAAATTTTGTATATTTCGCGCAGTCAACCAGAATTTTTCTAAACTGTTTTGAAGTACATTGGCGCTGACAAGTGACTGGCTAGGGGTGTTATTATAGGAAACATTCACTAGTAAGGATATTGGACCGCTTATGACCCATCCAAGCTTAGTCTCCTGTAAAATAGGGCTACCTTTACCGGTTCTTATTTGTTTCGGACCAAGAAGGTCATAGAACAAACCGGCGCCTATTAAAACATCAATTTCTGATGGTGTGTGAAACTCCGAGTCAGCAAGACGCAAATCATTAGGAAACTTTACTCGAGAAAGATCAATGGGAAATTGGGGTGTGAGTTCTGTGATTTCGTTAATCACTAATGTGGGTATTTTTACAGAAAAATTATTTACAGTGGATTTTATGTGCAGTTGGGTGCGTTTGCTGAGATTTGTAACATCTGGGCCGATGCCTGAAACAGACATACTTATTGAGTGATAAGGCAAATCAAGTTTTTTAAATAATTTTTCACTAATGAAATTTGATTGACTGCCATTATCCAGAATAGCTTTGCAAAGTATGGGTTTGTGATTTTTGTCATAGACATATATCAATGCAGTAGATAAAAGCACAAAGGAATTAGGATTTTGATTGGTGCTGTGCAAATTTTGAGTATTTTGACCCCCATTCGGTATGGTGGAATGTATAGGTTCATTGGGGCAAGTTAGGTTTGAATTTGCCTAAGTTGCACTATTACATGCTGCACAATTATGTAGGTTATGATTAGAACCACAAGATGCAATTTGAGGATTTGCCCTTTCGCTTAGGATTAAAGTTTTAGAGTTAGAAACCTTTGTAGGATTCAAATTGGCATCTAGGCTGGGTGGTGATTGATTGTGTTGCATATATCCCGAGTGAGATTTATAAGAAGGTTTATAAGGGTTAGAATTAACATCTGAATTATGGTTAGATTCGTTATGCAAAAGTGTATGATGTTTACCTTGACATTGTCTACAGGTGTGAGCTGACTTGCATTCTCCATTCCGGTGTCCTGGCCGCAAGCAGTTGGTACATAACTTTGCCTTTTTTTGCCTCAAAAAACTTACCTGATACAGGCAAATCTATGAATTTTTTACAAAAGTAAACAAAATGCTTATCTTTGCACATAGGACAAATAGAAATAGAATTTTGAGAGACCAACGTCTTGCGTTCAAATGGCTTTTCAAATTTACCAAATGATTTCTTAGTATTTAATTTAAAATCTAAAGATTCTAGGAAACGGCAACGTTGTGATAGAAATTTTAAAATATCTTGTGTTGCTGGTCTATCAATATCCTTAGAAAAGCTTTCCCATTCCTTACGGGTATTAAAATCCAATTTAGAATTTAAAAGGTAAATAAGAAGTGTGCACCACTAGTCTACAGGCTCGTTCATATTTTGCAGTGATTTAAAATGATTTTGAAATGAATCTAAAAGCTTTCGTAATTGTATATATGATTCCTCTTTAATAATGGGCAAATCAAAAATACATTTGACATGGGAATGTATAATTGCCTTTCGATTCTCGTATCTTTCTTGCAACAGAGACCATGCTGGAGTATAACGCCAAGTCCTAGGTGAACGATTTTCAGGCGACGCGAACGCGAAGCGCTGGCGATGCCGTACGAAAAGTTAATATAGTCGCACGGCATCGCCATTGATTCGCGTTCGCGTTCGCTGCAAATCGCTCACGTAGGACCGGGCGTAACTGTTGTCAGTAGCAGCTAAAGAGCCAATAATTTGAGAAGCTTCCCCTTGTAAAGCGGATTGCAAATAATAAAATTTTTCTACATTATTAATTTGTGTATTTTTATCTATAAGTGAGACAAAGGTATCCCTAAAATTGGTCCATGTTTCATAAGAACCACTAAATTTAGGTAACGGTATAGGGGGGGAGACGTGGACCATACTGACCACCTGTTTGAAAAAAGGGTAAGTGTGCTACTGGACCTGAAATCACCTGGTCCTTTGGAACTGTTACATGCAAGGCATTTATTTTTTCTAGAATTAATTTAGCATTAGAAATATTATCATAGTACAGATTTTCAAAGGCTTCGCGCTCATTTTCTTGCTCGTTTAATTCTTCGAATTCATTATTAAGACACACTTGCTCGATTTCTAATTGAACATGCTCAAATTCGCCAAGAATAGCTTCAATTCTGCTTAAACGGGCGTTTAAATCTATTTTTAGAAGAGGGCT
>MU196467.1:2456-12824 GCA_016904865.1 Pissodes strobi | reverse complement strand
GACAAGAAATGGTAATAATAAATGGATTTTTCAAATCAGTTACAGTCAGGGCGTGTTCCCATGAGCGTAACTTGCGGAAGGGCAATTTACGAACATATTGCATATACCGGCGCTCCGCCAAAGAAAATAATAGTTTGTGTCGCGTCCTAATAAGCTACCCGCTTAAAAGTTCACGTCGGTTCGCAAATCTTTATTTATTTGCGATGAGGAAAATGAACAACACCTTCCCGACTACAAACATCGTTTTATTGAACGTTTAATCAGCCGAATTTTCACCCATCCACTAAACTACCGTACTAAAATTACGTTATACAAACAAAGAAAGCAATTGCGTGCAAGAATGTCGAGAGCGCAATCTTTCTCTTCGGACTTTTTAGAAAAGAACTTTTTGACATATAAAAATATGTCAGTGTCACACGATCTATTTACTTCCAACTTGCGGGCGCAATGGTGCCGCTTCTATCATTGCCACATTTACATTGTTAACAGTTGTATTATAGTCAATTCCCCACATTGTCCCACCTGAGACACGAAATTATCTATACATGAGCGTCTCACAAAAAAAGACCTATAGTTTACAGCACAAGAATAATAAATAACTATTCTTGTGGTTTACAGCTTTAACAAAATTAAAATCTAGGTTATTCCTTATCAGGACAACATCGCCCAGCTTAACCTTTTGACCAGCAGAACCTCTGCTGGACAGAAACAATTGGCCCAGGTCATCTGACCGAAAACGTTGTTGCAGGTCCCTTGGAACCTTTTGTAGATAGAGAACTCTTTTGCAAAGTGATTGGCTCTCTACAGCTTCACAGTGGAGTACTCCACTCAGTCCACTCTGCTCTATCTCTCGTAGAAACATCGTGGGGGTCAATGGAATTAACTTCCCAGGATCGCTAGACAAGTAAGTAAGTTGGCGCGAATTTATTACCGCCTCGCAGTCACATAACACGGTGACTATCTCTTCATACGTAAGGGCCGCACGCCCCAGAGTTTTCCTAAAAAGCTGTTTTAGAGTTCCGATTAACCGCTCTCAAAAACCGCCCCACCAACTTGCCGTAGGAGGGTTGAAGAGTCATCTAATCTTTTCCGCACTACTATACGTCGCGATCGCGTCCCAGTCCAACAATTTAAAGGCATTGTCTGTCCCGACAAAGTTCGTACCATTGTCACTAAAAATTATCTTAGGTCTTCCGCGCCTCACGATAAAACGTCGCAACGATTGTAAAAAGTTCGTGACAGATAATGACGTACAAAGTTCCAAATGTACCGCGCTATACACCGCGCATGTGAATAGGCAAATCCATGCTTTAGTTTTATCTTTAAGGAACACTCGCAAAAACGACCCCGGATACCTCAAACACTGAAGCGTCTTTAACTCTATCTAAAGGAAGAGGGGGTACACTAACGCCAAACGATTTGCTATTAGCTATTATATCGTTTGCAAATCGCGCTTCTTGAAATGACAGTCCTAATGCTTCTACGTCCACCCAATATCCAAAACTTTTCCCTCAACAGGCTTAAAAGACCCTATGTTCTAACATGACACGATTTAATGTGGGCACAAAAATTAATCTTGGTCACTATGGGGTGTTTAGAAGGCAACATTATTGGGTAGAGGAAAAGCTCACTATCTTGCCGAGCACTCACTCGCGATTTTAGTCTAATTAGGTCTCGTTCATCAGTAAATGAATCTAATGACTTCAATTTCACAATATCGAACCCACCAAAGGACTCTAACTGGACCATAATAAAAACAAAGACTTCAGCATCATCAATCTCTTTTTGATTAAGTTCTCCACGAAGTTTTGCTTTAGGATGTCTAGTATTTTGTATAAAACCTTTCACCCAACCGATCATCCTAATGGTCTTCGAAAATGAGGAAAAATACTTTAAATGCCAGTCATCCGAGCTGGCCGAGGTGGCCCAGAATTCACCAATGAAGTCACTATTCTTTTCTTTTTCTCCAAAATAAATTCTTTTTCATTGTACTCGATTTTTTCCCTAGGCCACAAAGAATCCTCTTGAAGGAGCCAGTCTGGACCCTCCCATCCTTTTGACTTGATTAGGTGTTTGGGTGAACACCCACGGGAAGCGAGGTCAGCGGGGTTCAAAACACCCGGCACATGCCGCCAATCGTCAACCGATGTTGCTTCTCTAATTTCTTTGGCCCTGTTATACACATATGTGCTCCAACTTTCATTTTTTCAAATCCATGCCGACACAGTGGAAGAATCAGTCCAATAAGTACATTTGAAGTCAGCACCTAAACCTTTTTGGACAGCTTTTGATAGCCGGGTCCCTATCACCGCAGCTAACAGTTCCAACCATGGAATTAGGATCATTTTACTGGGTGCCACCCTGCTCTTTGCTGCCACTAGACGGATCTTGACTTCACCAAAACATACACACCTCAGATAAATAACTGTGGCATAAGCATTTTTGATTGCATCACTGGAAATGTGCATTTGTGTATCCTCCGCTTTTCTAGGACCACCAAAAAACCACCTTGGTATTGGTATATCAAGCAGGCACCTCAAATCTTTCAACCAAGACTTTTACAAATCATCTGCTTCTTCATCTACCTCCGCATCTCATGTAAGCTTTTTCTCCCAGATCTTTTGCGATAACAACTTAGGAACGAGGGTAGCTGGACAAGTAAAACCCACAGGATCAATGATCCGCTGACCAAAGAAAACATTACACGCTTAGTAATACTCTGTTCAAGATATTGATGTAAGTTCCGTAAAAATGCCTCATTAATACCCAAAGTGTCCTGACTAGTATTCCAGGCCAAACCAAGAAGTGCTATAGCTTTGGAATCATTAATTGAACCAGAGTGCTCCTACCCTCGGATATCAAGCTGACCTTCTGCCATAATCATGCTCGATTCCCTGATAAAGGCATCCAAGATTTTTTCATTTGGCACACTCGCTGAGCAGTTGGCGAAATAGAAACTTCTGGAAAGAGTAGAAAGAATATGTTTATCATACAGTGACTCTCCTCTTTCACATTTTTCCAAAACCTTCGACAGGTGGTAGTCCAAAGTGGCTGCCAGTAGAAATGGACTGCTGTTAATCCCAAAGACCACTCGCCTATGCCTATACACAACCCCTTGCCCATCATAATATGTCCAAAGAAATCTAAGAAAATCCCTATCAGTTGTATGGACGCTAATCTGGAAAAATGCCTTGCGGATGTCTGCACTAACCCCAAACCTATTCTGTCGAAATGTTACAAAAATGTCCGGGATCAGCTCGATCAAATTTGGCCCTTTTTCTAGACAACAATTCATCATTCTCCTTTGCAGAAGCATCAAAAACAGGTCTTATCCGTGTGGTGCTACCGTCTTTGATTATAGGTCTGTGTGGTAAATAATGTACATTACTATTGTCCCTCTCCGCAGCAGGAACCCAATTCATTAATACACTCTTGTTCCCACTTCTGGAAAATAGCATCATATGACCTGTAGAGCTTTAAATTCTCCAACTTGTTCAGTGTACGCTGCAATCTCTTAACAGCAATATTGTAATTGGAGGGAATTGGTATAGTCAAGAGCTGTCTTATCGTGCGGGTCCAAAGGTCACATTTTTCATGAAATGTCATTCCTTTGACAGATTTTACACGCAAAATCTGCCACGAATGAAGTTTTTATTGAAATTTGCGACCTTTGGACCGGCACGATAAGATCGCTTTTGACTATAGGTGACCTTCGACCCAAGACAGTCTTATTTCATACCTGTGTTCAGAATCTAAAGTCACAGTCCCAATAAAAAAACTCCTTTGTAGCCTCAGTCAGTTTGGTCCCTGGACTTGGTCTCGGAAGGATCTTTAATGCCTAGCACATCCAGTTATCAAAGCTGTATCAAGGAAGCATCACTCAAGAACAAGGAGATTGCTGTCAAACAAGTGTTGGTTGGTGTATTCAAAAGAATTCTTCCCATCAAAGTCCAACCTAAGAGAGTTTCGATGGCTACCAAACCATTAAAAAGAAGTCTCCTTTGGCCAGTGTATAGTTTACCAGCCACGTCTGCTCCAACCTGTATCTATCAATGCACGTACCATCCTTGACCCATTGACACCACTAATCTGCACTCTCAAAGTTTGTAAAAATACATACTTTGTTACAGGTCAACAACACAGCAGGATATTCCTTAGTTGGATTTGAGCCTCTCTCCTTTTTAAACTGTTTGCTTCCTCCTGGAGTTCCTCCTGGTTCTGGGCACCTCACAACTATGTGAGACTTACCACAAATCAAACATTTAAGTCTCGCTTTACACTTGCGAGCCTGATGCCCTATCTTCAAACATCGGAAGAATGCCCTTTTTGAGGCCAAAATCTCTTTTCGTTTTTCTAAGGAGTAACTTTGAGCTTTGAAACAGCTAGCATCTTCATGGGGTTTGTCAGAAAATACACATTTTACTACCATGGCTATTACAATTTATTAAACCTGAGGCAGTAGGAACTATATGCCCTGGGGTTGTTCTGCTCGACCACAGGAGCCAATGCCACTAAGCCCGAAACCTTCTGTAGCCAACGTTATCCTTTGCTCTCCTTCGACCTCTCCCTTTAAAAACAACATCAGGTTCTTGAGCCGAATCTCTGAAGTAGAGGTGGCCTCAGCTGTCAACTCACCCCCATCCTGGTCCAAAACTTGTAAACTAGCTGCCACCGATTTTTTTTCTGAATTATGCACAGCCATTGGAGACCTCTGCCACACTCTAGGCAAACCCTCTGGCAAACAGGACTCAATCAACGGAAAAAGCATTAATGCACAACCCACTGATGTAACTCCCAATGTCTCTAACGCCCTTAACTGTGTTGAAATACCATCATATAATACAAACAAGTCAGTTTTATCTGTAGAAATAGCATTATGAATGAACTTTAAAAGTTCCCTTACATAAATCTCTATTTGTAAGTCCTCTCTACCAAAACGTGCTTTTAAGCAATCAATAATGTCAGAATAATTTTTCCCAAAAGTAGGAAAGCTTTCAACTAACTGTCTGGCTTTACTATTTGGCACAGTAGCCTGCAATAAATATTCAACCTTGTCACTGGGGTCAATATTAGGGTCATCATGAACTTTGCTAAATGGTGCCCAAAACGGCAACCAATCCTTCACATTTCCGTCAAATGTCTTAAATTGTATAGAAGGTAGTTTCCTGGAACATGGGGGGATAACATCGAAGAAAATTGCTCCTCATTCTGCTCAGGACACTCCTTTTTAGCTAAGTATTCATTGTATTTTATCTGGAGTACGACATATCTTTTTCTGTAGTTGTCACAACTTTCCAGCTCCTTCACCAAATCTTCTTCACTGACACTTTAATTTTTCAAGAGAAAACCATAAATCTCTTCATCCAGTACCTTTAGGGAATCAGACTTGGCGCTTAACAGCTTATACTGGGCCTTAACTTCTGTGAGATCTTTGTCATCGTTTATAGATTGTTCCAAGTCGTTGCCATTTTTGCTGAACAGCTCATTCCATATTAGAAAAAAATAGATGCTTAAAAAAGTCAATCGCGAAACGAAATCACCCGGCTCAGCGAAACCTGTCCAAAACGCGCGCGAATCAGCGGCCACAACGGCGGGGTGGACTTTTTAGGAAAAAACCTTCTGACATAAAAAAATATGTCAGTGTCACACGATCTATTTACTTCAAACTTGCGGGCGCAATGGTGCCGCTTCTATCATTGCCACATTTACATTGCTTAACAGTTGTATCATAGTCAATTCCCAACAGTTTGCCTAGCCAATATTTTTTTGGTTCAGCACAGGTTGTGAATAAGACTGAGCCGTCACGCTGGGATATGTAATACTCGTCGAGGTAAAGTCGGCATTGACTTTAGCCTAGCGAGAGACAGAAACTATCAGAAAATCGATGCTAAATTGAAAGATGCAGAAAATCGCAAAACATTTTCCAAGTTTTCAATATTGCGGCAATTTTACGAATTGAATAGTTCAATAATAAACAAAATTCCAGACATAATATACTGGATCATACATTATCGCGGTAAATACGATACACCTGCCTTTAGTATGACGATATCATAAAATTGTTATTTTTAATTTTCCAAATATTTTCAATAACTTTCCCATTTTCGCCCAGTTTGCCGACAAATAATAAAGGCCCTCTGAACCCCGCCTTAAGTCACGATAGGTATTTATGTCTCGCAGTGATGGATTGTAGTATCTCGTAAGGAAGCAATCCGGATTTCCATG
Source organism: Pissodes strobi (assembly GCA_016904865.1). Taxonomy (NCBI): domain Eukaryota; kingdom Metazoa; phylum Arthropoda; class Insecta; order Coleoptera; family Curculionidae; genus Pissodes; species Pissodes strobi. The sequence goes on along the minus strand of MU196467.1, from coordinate 6,599 downwards.
CCATTTTCTCCAAGAAAAAAATGGGAAAAACCGCGGAAAGCGAAATTGAATTGGACGCGGAAATACGGAGAGCGCGGCACGCTACGGCTTTTTGGGGAAAACTCGGATGCTTCATTTAATTGTTTATTTTTCGATTACTCGAAAAGACACAAGTGCCTAATTTTTTCGACGGGTCACTTAAATTCAGAATTTTTTTTAAATTGAATGTTTTTTTGAGGTCAGTAGGTACTAATGGATAAGATTTTTTTTTGTTGGAATCGATTAGGTTATTAATGTACCACGGAAGCCGAAAACTTCATTGTTTTGTGGCAGAATCGGATAAAGGTAAGTAAATTTATGTTTTTTCCTAATTTTTCCATGTATTATCAACATGGGTCAGATCCATAGGCGTAATTGGGATGTTCAGCCACCCCCGACATCAACAAGAAAAGTCAACAAATTTTTATATATACATTAACAACGTAATGAACTCTTTGTGTTCATGGTTCAAGCACTCGAATGTTGGTTCAAATTCAAATATATAACTCTTCGCAACTATGGATACTTCTATCTACGTGATGTCTACGCCTGGTTTTTCGTATGCGTAAATTTAATATGTCTGGTATTGCAGTCAAAACCGTGGTATGTCGGATATGTTTATCACTACGCGGATACTTTGGTATAGTAGCCTGTCTAGAAAATATCAAAAAAGTAGGGTTATGTACATCAAAATCCACGTGTTTTATTTTGTTTACAATCGTCCAAAGAATATCGCTCGTAAGTAAAGTATTATAATTTTGAGAAAAATGGAGGTGGGCAGTGAATTATCGGGAAGCCAAAGGGAAAGTGACTATTCTTATACATCCAAAATTGACTCTAATATAAGTGAGAGTGAGTCCCAGTATTCTTCCATGGACAACGAGGACGAGATAGAGCCCGTAATATTTGATAGATGGAATCCCTTTGCAGATAACGTTCCAAAAGAACCCGTCGAATTGCATCCAGCATTAACTTTCGAAGAATGCAAGAGTGCTGCAACTGTACCTAGGTAGAATAAACATATTATGACATTATTTCCTGAACAAGTAAGTTAGGTTGAGACACGTGTTAAGGCAATTGGTGCAAGTTTAGCTCATTGTAAGGCTATTTTCGCGAGCAGGTTGAGAAGGGCTAATGACCGAGTTGGTAAAGGCGTTAGCGTTATAATTTAGTTGGAAACATTGAGCTTAAACATGGGCGAGCAGTTTTGCTTAAGAACAGCCGCATCCTTGTTACCTAATATGAACGATACTGAAGATTCGGAAAAACAGTTAATCAATGTCATATAATTGTATTTTGAGTTGTTGATAGATAAAGGGGAAACCGTTATTAATAAAATACGTTTTGAAAGCCAAAGTATCACAGACCACAGGTATATGGGATATCGGACTATGAAGCTTCTAGCTGTGCCCTATCTTCCAGACGGCAACTGGGGCAACATCGAAAGACGTCGAGACTTGGCGATGCCCCACGGACCTGGTGATTCATTTGACCATATTGTTACTGGACCTGAGACCGATTCTTTCGCGGCTGGAGAACGACGTCAGTGGTTGTATCTTGGCCAATGTGAACCGTCAACCACGGTGTTGCGCGTAAAACCCGTTTAAATGAGTTAACAATATAAATTAATAAAATGTTACCTACCCTTAAGGATGCGGCCAGCGCAATATGTGCTCCGACTGCTCGTCGGCATGGGAGTGGGTCAATTATTTACTTTTGACCAGGGCGCCACCAGTTTGAAGTAAATAAATCCGCAGACCCAAACTAGAAGATCCTCGGCCTTGAGAACCCTTAAGGGCGATTCAAAATCAAACGACTATCAACTACACTTGTTTGGTTGTAATTTTAATGAAATTGAATTATAATGGAGGTGGAATAGATAAAGAATGATCAAACAATCGATAGGCACGTTTAGTTATAACGGAGTACAATATAAAATACCAAATGATTACGGAAGATCAAAATCAATTTCAACAGATAATAAACGCAATATGCATAAGATCTATCGTTTCATCATACTAGCAATAAAGGCCATCAGGATAATACCATTACTACTAAACCTTGTGCGCGTCGACCATGGTATCCATGCCGCAGTTGTACTTATATAAACTTTAACGATTCACTTTATGAAAGACCGTTGTGTAAAGTTATTATAACCAGATAGTCACTAAGTAAGAACGGCAATGTTTATCAGTTACCACAATATAAATCAAATTGCAAGAATAAGGAAATATAACAAAAAACTATAAGTATTAATTGAACCACTCTAGTAAATAGTATCCCTACCAGAGGTATACTTATTTAAATTAGCACTATTAAGCTATGCTTATACCCAAACAGTTCCAAAAATATCTATATCAATACAACGCAGGCAGAAATAAAACACGCAATCTAATACGTCGCTGGAAAATACTAATAACACGCCAATAACCTTATGTTAACCTACACACTTATCTTATCTGGTCTCCGCCGATTTCACCTCCGGCCTTCCGAACGTAGCTGCTGCTAGGCGTCTTGAGACCCATAAACCCTCAGTGGCATTTGAGGTAGTGCCCCTACCTCTGTGGCTGCAGTCAGTACCCAGAAAATCAACCAACCGTACTGACTGATGGGTAGCTACTTGGTTAGCTACTTAATCTCGCTCCAAATAAAAAACCTAGCTAAGCAGGCCGGAAGGGCGAATTAAATAATTTTAAACGTTTTATCACGCTTACGCACTACCTCCTCTTTGGAAGGTTTACCAAAGAAGAGAACGAGATCAAGCCAAGATCGTTCACCTCGAACGAAAGCTCAATGTTTAAGGGTCAGAAAAAATTCGACCAAACTTTACATTGTCCTGCGACACACGTAAATTATAACAAGATGATTGCCACCAAATTTAGTAACATTTTAAATATACTTAAGGCTGTATGATCCTATGTATTGCTGGCAGGATAAAGAAAACCGACGATAAATCCATTATCCTTAATGACCAAAGAAACAGAAACCACTGCATTCCGGCCGGCGGCCATTTTAAACTCCTGACATTAAAAACGCTAAACGCACAAATCCGCGGCGCAATAATTCCGGCCTAAACGCACCTTTAGCCAAGAGCCTGCGTCTCTGATGGAACCAGCTGCAAAGCAACCCGGGCAATGTTGCCAAATTTAGCGAACACAATGCAACCACGGAATCATCTTGCCTGTGTACATCAAGCGAAAGCGAATGACAGTCATTTAACATCAAACTAATCAATAAAATATGTTGTTTCTTGTTGGCTTGGTCCGCAAACACATCAAAATCGCACGAGGATCGCTAGAGAAACATGTATACCTGGCAACATTCTAAGAGTATCCCTCAATAGGCAACCAACAATTATTGTCCAGCTGTGGTTGTCTCATCTGACGTCTGAAGGTTATGATATCAGAAATAAACATTGACTGAATTTGTAACTTTTCCTATTAAATATTGAAACAAATCCAGGGAAATAACCGACAAACTCCGAAACCAATATTTCTGACATTCAGGAGACTGCTTGAATGTATATTATCACCGTCAAGAAGGTGATTATTCCGACAGGTAAGAGAAATATTGAATGTTTTGAAATGCACTGCTATAAATGCGTATAACTTGGAAGGTTTCCCTCGAACGATGACCAGAATACAACATGACTTATTGATTGATTATGTGCTAAGCCAGTGAAAATGTTCATAAAGCCCGATCGATCCTCCAATCAAACATCCCGAGAAAATCAAGTTACGTATACGACTACCGAACTCTCAATTGTCCTATTTTCCCTGGAACAGCTTGATAAAAGGCTAGGGTCATACGACAACCATGCAGGTATCTAAACGAGTCAGTCGTATTATAGTTAGCTTGATGGATTAGCATACTAGATGTAGGATTAAAGGTGAAATAACTGACTTTATTTGACCTCAATCTGTTACATGTTTTCATACTTAATTGACATGTAACAACGAAGAATATCGTAGTTGAATACATGACTAATGACCTTAGTGTATCTGATAAGAGCTTCATTATTGACAAGAGTGATGTTGTTTTGTCTAAAATTGAAGTCAAGAAATCACTGCCAAACCAGTTGATTCAGCAAATTTTCAACGGGTAAGCGCAAGAGCCAGTTCTCTC